>MKEJ01016570.1:0-21168 GCA_001753735.1 Embelia ribes
TTTGGTGTAACGGTACACCATTGAGTACCGTTACTCTGCCTTAATGTGACGGCCTCCAGAGTGCCATAATTCCACTGCTTTCCATAAAATTTATGGGTGTAACGGAACACCAATCTGGTATACCAGTACACCACTGAGTACCGTTACTTCTCCTAATGTGTCAGTCTCTAGTATGCCTTGAATCTTTCTAACTTGTCTCAACAATCTGGTGTATTGGTACACCATTGAGTACCGTTATACCACTTGGTGTAACGGCTCTCAGTGAGTTCCAATCTAATAAAAGGGGTTGGTGTGCCATTACACCAAGTTTGGTGTACCGGTACACCACTGTCCAATGGCATACCCCTTAGTGTACCAACACTCTAACAACCAATATTCTCTCACTAACAACCACTCAATAAAAATTTCTACCACGATGCTGCCCCTTGCCCTGCAAGAGGCGGCTTCTCCTTGACCCCCGCAATCTGACCGGCCAAATTGAACCCCGCAGTCGTAGCGGCAAACATTACCATCACGACATATAATACATATTAATAATATTATATTATGCTATATAATATTATTTAAATGTGAAAAATTCTCTTTGAATTTTCGGGACGTTTCATATTATGTACAAAGTGGTAATGTAGGCAGTATAAATATTGGCTGATATGTTGGGACATAATCAATTTCCTTCAAGAAAATTTTAAAATAAGTTAGTGTGAATACGAAACCACATATTTGTGTAGATAGTTAATGAGAAAATGACGCACCATATGCATCGCACATGCATGTCCAATATATATATATATATATGTTATTTAGCATTTGTAGGTGCCAAGCTACACAACTTCGTGTAACTTTTGATTGTAAATGGGTTGATTATTGCAATGGTTCCAATAGTTTCAACCAGAACTAATTTGGTCCTTACAATTGCAACTGTTATGTAATAGCCATCACGTTCTGACAAAGTATACAAATTAGTACTTCCTATTATAAGGGAAAAGTTAACCTGGTGATAGAAACTATCCGCTTGAACACATGTAATTATTAGGGATAAAATTAGACTTAGTAGGAACATATATGTTGCAATCCGCTTCTACTTTGAGCATGTTGGAAAATTTTCAAATTTGAGGTTCATATCCATCACATTTTTGAAAGCTTGTACCAAATAGAATGTATGTCAAAAGGACCAAGTAGGCTATTATTATAAAATCTCATTTAATAGGAAAGTTAATCTTCAAATTGGGACAGATGGATTTATATATAGTTAAATTATAATTGACTACCAAAAAGGTTAAGTAATATTTATGTTAAAAATCTTTTATCTAAAATTTAAAGGCACATGGAAGTGTCAAATACTACAATACAAAAATAAATATAAATATCCATACCTATCTAGTAGTGCATATTTAATGTGTACTTATCATGGGATATTACAAACTTGAAACTTTAGTTAAAAAATTAAATTGTTTTTAAAAATATTACTTCATGCAAGTTATAAATTACTAGAACTACTAAAAGAAATATTTTTAATGAGTATAGAAGAACGCACATTTGTACCCAATTCAAGTGTATAAAAATCGGTATATTAGTGATATTCAAGAAAATTATTTTCTTCCCACAAAATTATGAGTGATGATACAAGTACATATTATTATGTAACAAAATATACATATGTGTGTGTGCGTGTGTGTGTTAGGGAACCATATGTTGAAAAGTAAATTTTTTTATATTTTAGATATATTTTTGCAGTAGCGAACTAAGATTTTTGGGGAGAAGATCTAATCCAATTTTCTTCTTAGTGCATTCACATTAGTTTAGCTAGAAGTATTGGTTAAAATAATTTTAAAATATATATATTTTTAATTTTACCTATTTTCTATACAACTTCCTCAATTAGCTATTTTAGCTAATGATTATAATATTAATTTTTATCTTATTATCGACAATGATAACCAAATATAATTTTTTGATTATATTTTTATAGGAAATTAGTAACTTTGTATGTCAATATGGATATTCTCTTAAAGTATATTTTATAAAATTTAATACAATCTATAGAATGAAAAAATATGTCAAACAAATTAAGAATTATCACATTTTTAAAAAGAAAAGGGGAAGGTAAAAAAAATATTGACAAGAGAGAGGAAAATGATAAAAAAATATAAAAAGGGTAGAATAAACCGTAGAACGAGGAGGGAAAGGGGGAGAGAGACTCACTTATGTTACAGTGATGAAATATATTTAGTTAAGTACTGTAGCAATTTGGGAAATAGTCAATTGATTTGCTATTTTAATGTATGAATGTTTTTATTTTTTTTTTTTTTCCAATTTTGCTATCTAAATTCTAAAATAATTATAAACATACATTTAGCTAAACTATTGCGAATGCCATCCCGTGAGTTAGTATTATTTTCTTCAATGCAGCTCGTAGGCACATCTCAAAAATTTTTAAATCATGCATATGTGTTCCAACAATATTCCGAAGCTATGGGCCGTAGCCCCTACAGGTGGCCGCAAGTATGGTATACACAGTCCGATTCGAATTGGGTCCGTATAAATTATAACAAGACGGGTTCCAATTTTTTTTTTTAACTTGAATCGAAACATAAAGGTTGGTTTGGTTTGTTCGGTTATTGACCCTTTTTAGATCGGTTGTGGTTTCTACAAATTTGTTTTGGTCTTGGTTCGCTTCTTGGGTTTCTCGATTATATTTAATTTTTATAATAAGTAATATACTCAGTGTTTTCCAGTGAAGTGTGCAAAAATAATATTATACAAAATTTTTATATTATATGAATACATATTATCTTGAATATTTTAATATTATTGGAAATGCACTGAAATTAGTTGAATTCAAATTTTTCATAAAAGACTAGTTCTCATTTCAGTCTTGAATCAGGTCGGTTCTCGATTTAGTTTCGGATAAATTCTGATTCCAAAAATTATAGAAACGAAACCAAACCGATATACATCTTTTCTCCCAAATTATTAATTTACCGTAGTACTTAAAACTCGAGCTTGTTAGTAGGACAACTTCTTGTTATTTTAGATAATTCTCCAACACTCCCACTCACGTGTGAGCCAAATTTATTTTAAGCCTACCCAAATGAAACTGGAACCGAACCGGTCCAATGCGTCATGTTCAACTCGATACTCAGTTCTTTTGATTTTTTTCTACAACCCTAACCGTGAGTGGGGTATTTACCTAGTAGCTCGAGATCGAGCAAATTTTTACAATTAACCGAGCACTGAGATACTTGATTCGTTTGGACTTACCAATAGGTCAAGTAATATATATATATATACACACACACACATACAAATACATATATATATATATTCTATACAAAATTAACAAATTGCTAATGCAGAATTGCCGGTGAATTAGTATTTTCTATCGCAATCCAAACCAAAATGAACAAATTGACTCACACGTGTGAGAGCCCTTTGGCCATGTAACTCGCACGTTACCAAATTTTGAATTAGGATCGGTGGGCGCCCTCTTCATTTCAACTCCAATTCAATTGCATCTCTCTCTCTCTCTCTCTCTCCATCTTCCTCCCATTTCTCATCCTCGCACCTCCACAGGTAACACCAGATTCGCCTCTCTCTATCTATATATAAATATATATGCATATATATCTGTATCTATATCTATATCTTTATTCATCTATTCCAGTCACCAATTTATCTTATCTATTTCCTTTTTGTCCACATTTAGATCCACCATTGGCAGCTCTATTCTTTAAAATTGAACACCAAACCTTGGTGTCGTCATCTGTCTATCTATATACGTGTATGTGTGTGTCTGTCTCTATAGCTATATCTATATTCATCTATTCTAATCACCAATTTATTTTATCTATTTCTTTTCCTCGATCCATCATTTCTAGCTCCATCGTTAATAATTTCTGTTGAACCGTAGGCGTGCTTATTTTGTATATATATATTGGTATAAACAATGGTGAAGTTTTTATTTTTGGATCTAATTTGATTGTTTAAACTGGGAAATGATGCATCTAACCGAGGTTTTTCCTAGACCTAACTTTTTGAAATTTCTTTGCCACAATAAATTCTCGTTTATTAACGATGCCATCGGTTTCTGATTGTTTTTAAATGTGTTTTAGGTATTAATTGTTTTGAAACTGTGAAGATGGATGGATCTTCGGACACAAAAGATTTATCACAATGTGTGAGAGTGGCGGTTAATGTTAGGCCTCTAGTGACCACCGAGCTTCTCGTTGGGTGCACTGATTGCATTACGGTTGTCCCGGGTGAACCACAGGTTCGAAATGAATGGATATTCACGATTTTTTTAGCATAAATATAGATATTTGATTATGTTAAAGTATGCTAAATTGGTATGTTACCATCTCCTTAAAGGTGTGAGTTAGCACAATTATTACTATATTCAACTCGCCGATTGCCCATGGCTTGAAAAAGTGCACTATATTCATTTAGCTGGGTAGAGGAGAGATTTGAGCTCAAGATATTTGCATGCTCTCATATCATGCTAAATTATGAGTGAATATTAGGGAAAGGGACAACGCATCATTATTACTTTTTTTTATCTACAGTAGGGTAGAGTTTAATATGTACGATTGTGTGTTCTAAACAGGTTCAAATTGGATCGCACGCGTTTACATTTGACTATGTGTTTGGAAGCTCAGGCTATCCGTCTAATCAAATTTTCGACGAATGTGTTGCTCCAATTGTGGATGCCCTTTTTCATGGTTACAATGGCACTGTGCTTGCATATGGCCAGGTTCACATCTTGCTTGCATTTTTTCCAAGATTCCCTTTTTCATTCAATTTGATTGAATTAAACCCCAGAAAAGCTAACTGTTTGCCAGAATGACCGACCAAATAACTTGGTGAACTTAGCGTATTGGTCATCCAATTACTTTAGGTTCATTCCCTTTTCTGGATTGAGCTGACTAATATTTATGTGGTTATTTTAAGACCGGGTCTGGGAAAACTTACACAATGGGCACAAATTACAATGGAGAAGATCATTCTGGAGGGATTATTCCGAAAGTGATGGAAACTATATTCTCTAGAGTCGAAGCAACTAGGGACTCCACTGAATATCTTATCAGAGTATCTTTCATAGAGGTATTGACATCTAATTTTTTATTTGTGTTTATTAACTTTCTTAATGTTTACCTTTTAGTTGTTTATATTGACTTTTGTTTCGTGAACTCCTGATATTTGCAGATTTTTAAGGAAGAGGTATTTGATCTTTTGGATCCAAGTCCACCAGCTCTTTCTCGGCTTGATGGGGCATCCCTAGCGAAGCCTTCTGGACCTGCAAGAGTTCCAATACAGATAAGAGAAACCATGAATGGGGGAATAACACTTGCTGGGGTGACAGAGGCAGAGGTCAGGTCAAAAGAAGAGATGGCTGCATTTCTTTTACGCGGTTCAGTAACTCGTGCCACCGGGAGCACAAACATGAATAGTCAATCCAGGTATGCAGTCTAAAGTAATGAAATGTGAGTGTCCTGGATAGTGTAGTGTGTAATATTTCTCATTTTGTTTTTAGACCTTTGCCTTAGATACTTTTGCAACATTTAAATGTATGCAATTTATGTCTTGAAAAATAATATTTGCTCATTTTTTATTTTGTTGTTTGTCTTATGACACCAATACTAGCTTTCATTGTCTCTTACTCTGTTTTGTCACTTGGAACAAGCACATCATTAATCTTTAAGATTGCTGAGCAGTGAACATCTATTAATATCTTAATTTATAATCCCTGAAGCACACTTGAATACAATTTTCCTAATTTTTTTGAAAATATTGCTCCCTTGATACTATAAATTTTAGTTTATGTGCAATATTGTTTGTTTCAGTCGCTCGCATGCAATCTTTACAATTTCTTTGGGGCAAAAGAAAATTGCTTCTTGTCCGGTTAGAACTATTCATGAGGATGGCGGTGATGATATATTGATTGCTAAACTTCATCTGGTGGATCTTGCTGGTTCTGAACGTGCAAAGCGAACAGGAGCAGATGGGATGCGCTTCCGAGAAGGTAGCTGAAGTCCTCAATTTCCTTTTTCTTCTCTGTTTTTTCTCGAAACAACTTCAGTAATCAGATTTATCACTACAGGTTTAAGTCAGGCATTTTTCACAAAGCAAAAATTTGATAAGTTTATGTTCCCAGTTTATTTTGGTCAAAGAGTCCATTGATTTCTCCTTTTTGGTCTATTTGCCACAGGTATACATATTAACAAGGGGCTTTTGGCCCTTGGTAATGTCATAAGTGCCTTGGGAGACGACAAAAGACGGAAAGAAGGAGGGCATGTTCCGTATCGTGATAGCAAGTTAACAAGACTGTTGCAGGCAAGTTTCAATTTCTGTTTCATTCTTTCCCTATAATAGACATGATGCCCTCACTTGTCTACATGTGTAATACGAATGCACACATTTTAATCTTACATGTAAACCTCTTGAATCTACATGTTTAATAAGATTTGGGCTCTGTGACTATTGTTGGCAACAACCTTTCAATTGATAGTGCTAAGCCTGGTTATGGATGTGTGAGCACAAAAAGTGGGCTATAGTTCTTGTGTTGATTATGTGACCACGTACTGCACATATATTTCTTTGATTTTCTTTGACTACAAGTCAACATCGTTAAAGAGAGAACACATTTATGTCAGCAGAGAGAATCCTCAGCTATTTTTTCTACTTGCAAGTGAGATGATCATAGTTTGCCTCTCGTTATATACTAAAGTTATAGTGGGTGCTCCTCCACTTTTACTCGGCAGTTTTGATTTTGAGATAAAAAGCTCATTAAAGCTAATAATGGAATTTCTTTTTAAGTTTATGTCACAAACTTTATGCTTCCTATGGATTTTGCATCTTGATGGGTCTACTGTATGTAATGCAATAAGAAAAAATAATTCACATTATCATTTCGTCTTTTACTATTTTTAAGATGTTTCTTTGCTTTGTTGTTGTTTGCTTGATGAACTGTACAAGTTGATCCCAGCAGTTCAGATATCCGTGTTTCAACCTTTGTTTTCTAGCTTACCCAGTGTTCATGGTACTGTTTCTCTTCAGTTAAGCGAATTAATTTGTGCACTAATTTGTTGTGCAAATTTTATAGGATTCCCTTGGAGGAAACAGCAAAACTGTTATGATAGGTAGAGTGATAATTTTCTTTTTCATCTTGTTCAATAAGTGATTACATGTTATCCTTTTTCTATTTTTCATTTGCTAAAAGCATCAGGTTCTATTGTCATCTTCGATGTGCAGCCTGTGTGAGTCCTGCTGACACGAATGCAGAGGAGACACTGAACACTTTGAAATATGCAAATCGTGCTCGTAACATTCAGAACAAAGCAATTGTTAGTTTTACTTTTATTGATGCTATTGTATGCTAGTTCTTTTGTTATTAGTCTTCAAGTAATGAATCGATTTTTCAACTTCTAGATTAACCGTGATCCAATGGCTGCACAAATGCAAAGAATGCGAAGCCAAATTGAAGAATTGCAGACAGAACTTCTTTTGTTTCGGGGAGATTCCGGTGCATCGGCTGAGGAACTTCAGGTACAATTATGACCCTGAAGTTTTAGCTTTAGTCTCTTCAATTTGTAATGGGTCTGAATTATCCTTTCCCTTTTCCAGATACTTCAGCACAAGATATCTTTACTTGAAGCAAGCAATAGAGAGCTACAGCGGGAGCTTCAAGACCGTAAAATTGCTTGTGAACATCTCACACAACGTGCTCTAGATGCTCAGGTTTTCTGTGTTGTAGAGATCACTTACTGCTGAGTTTCTTATCTTGGTCTTTGAGATTGCACTTCTTGCATTACCAGAGTGATTCATGAGGTAATTAATGAACATTATTATGCAGATTGAGAAAGATAAGCTTATTATGATAATTGAATCAGCTCGAAATGGTAAACCTTGGGATGAAATTGACTCGAATTCAGAACAGGTTTGTGGTTTTTCTCTCAGAATCTTTTTTAGATGATTATTAATTTCAGTATAACATATGCTTGAAATTCATATTTTGCCAGGAGCTTGATTTGTTGAAGTCTTATGTCTCAAAGATTCAAGAATTAGAAGGGGAGCTGTTGAGGCTTAAAAACTCGTATAGTTCGAAGGAAACAGAACGTGGTGAACTCGTAGGTCACCTTGGATTGGATGACGGAGGGCTTCACTCTGAGCTTTCATCAGGATCTGATGGAAAAGATGATGATATTGAGGGTAAGCTATCTGCCTGTTCATGATTGATCAGTTTCTCATACATTTACAAGGAGATCCATTATGAAGTATATGACTGTGTCATAAACGAATGTTACTCTTACTCATATCCAAATGCTACTCCTACATACAGATGAGGCTGAAGATGTGGTCAAAGAGCTAGAGCATTCTTCTCTTCAAGAAAAATTGGATCAAGAGCTCAAAGAGTTGGACAAAAGACTAGAACAAAAGGAGGTAACTGCTTGTTCATTTCATTTAGAAATGTAAGAACTATGAGGAAAATGTATATTATGGGAGCTCCTGGTGATGGTGTTTATTACCCACACTTCGTACTTTGCTTTTGTTGCCGCTATTTTGGTGGAAAAACATGCTGTTTTTTTATTGTTCGAGGGGACCCTGAATTTTGATAATGCTATATGTATGAATGGTGTAATAATATTCAAATTCAGCTTTCTGCTATAGCAACATTCATCAACGAAGAGACACAGGACTCATCAACTACTGTTTAGAGTTACTATACTTCCACATCATATAATTTTGAAAAACTTTTTCTGTTCAATTTTCAAAAAAAGTGATGGATCCACTTTCTGATTATTAAGAAATTGTGAAGAGATGTGGTCACCGGAAACACATTGCAATAAGAGAATCATAACTTTATCTGGGCAACTAGTCATAATTTACCAATTGAATCGATTGCTTGTCAAAGATAAAATGGTAATTGTGCTTTGTACTCCCTCTGTCCCCTTTTTAATAGTCCCATTTCCTTTTTCACAAGGATTAAGAAAGATCAATTAATGTTGCGGACATCCAAAATATTTTCATTCTCTTTCCTACTGTACCCTTATTAATGTTACCCCCATTTTGTACAACTCATTTGAATGTAATAATTAAATGACTACAATAAATAAGGGTATTTTAGTAAAGTGACTTTTTAACATTTTTATCAAATAGAAATTGGACTATATATTGAGATAGATTAATAAGGGAATACAAGAGTATTTAAAATGGGATGGAGGGAGTATTTGGTTGGAATACTATTTTGTTCAGTTAACGGAGTGTTATTTCATTCTCCGTAATAATGATATGGCCCTCTTATTTTTCTGAAAAACTATCTTTTGTTCTTTCTTTAAGGCTGAAATGAAGCGGTTCGCGACTGCTGATACGTCAGTTCTTAAACAACATTTCGAGAAGAAAGTTCATGAATTGGAACACGAGAAGAGGACTTTGCAGGTTACTTTAGCCATAGCAATAGTCGTGCATTATGCTATTTTATGGTTAAATATTTTTTCATCGTTTTCTTATTTATCTTACTGACAGAAAGAAATAGAGGAACTGAGAAATAAGCTAGCCAATATATCATCAAGTTCCGACATAAGTGCTCAAAAGTTAAAGGAGGACTATCTTCAAAAGTTGAATACACTTGAATCACAGGTCAACCTCTATATTATTTGCTCTTCTTATCATAATTTTATACTATTGAACCAACATTTCCGTGAATGGTGTCTTTTTCTTATATTACCTACCTTGTTATTTGGTTTATAACCTTTTCAGCTTTGCAGGTTGCCCAATTGAAGAAAAAGCAAGAAGCTCAAGCACAACTCCTAAAGCAGAAACAGAAAAGTGACGAAGCAGCAAAAAGATTACAAGATGAGATTCAAAAAATAAAGACACAAAAGGTACCCTTTATTGTTTTTTCAGGGTTTTATAATGAAAGCTTGTTATTTTAGTGCATTTCTAACTGTCAATGCACTTTGCCAATGTTAGGTTCAACTACATCAAAAGATAAAGCAGGAATCTGAGCAATTTAGGTTATGGAAGGCATCACGAGAAAAAGAGGTTCTTCAGGTATGCTAATTACTGAAATTTCCAATTTTCTTAGAGATTGGTCTCATCTTGCATTTCCCCCCCATTTTTATCAAATATTGTGAAGCCATTAATTATGTTGGACCTTATTTGTGATTAACTTCAATAGGCTCGTATTGCTTTTTAGTCCGTCCCAATTTATAGTCCAATTTCTATTTTAGAAAAGTAGTTGAAAAGTCACTTTACTAAAATGCCCTTATTTATTGTAGTCATTTAATTACTCTATCCATTATAAGTTGTGCAAAATGGTAGTATTAATTAGGGGCATTGTAGGAAAGAGAGAAAATATTTTGGTTTCAACAACATTAATTGATATTTATTAATACTTGTGTAAAAAGAAGTGAGACTATTAATATGGGATGGAGGGAATAGTAATTGAAGTTCCTCCATGTATCGTACTGCAATCAGGGCTTTAGCGTAGCTTAAAAAACTTTGTCACTTGATTGGCTCGTTTTTGAAGTTGATGGCTTATAATTTTTCATATGAGAGACAGTATTTTTCTTTATACTTTTTCTTGTCTATACTTCTTGTTTGGTGTCTTGGTTTTTATTTTTTAATCAACTTTCTTCAAAATGGGTTCAATTTATAATTACATCAGCTTAAGAAAGAGGGAAGGCGAAATGAGTATGAAATGCACAAGCTTCTTGCACTAAATCAGAGACAAAAAATGGTAAGTTTGTATTTCGACACGGTGTTTTACGTTCTTCCTAAGTTAGAAGACTATCTTATTACCTCTCTTTTTGCATCAGGTTTTGCAACGAAAGACAGAAGAAGCTGCGATGGCTTCTAAGAGACTAAAGGAGTTGTTAGAATCCCGAAAGGCTTCATCACGAGAAATATCTGGTCAGAATATAATGCTGGATACTTCCTGAGTTATTTTTTTTTCTGTATCTCTCTTTACATATACCATTACCATCCTTACCAATTTGCTGCTCTGCTAGGTGCAGGAAATGCCAGTGCTTCCACAATTCAGGTAACTGCATCAAAGGGTTTATTGTTGTCCGATCTCTTACTACTATGAGCTTATAGTTTATCTTACTGTAATATGTGTCTTTATGTTCTAATGCATGACCTCTTTTTGTTGAAAAGGCATTGATGCAGGCAATAGAGCATGAACTCGAAGTCGCATCACGAGTACATGAAGTACGCTCGGAATACGAGCGTCAAATGCAAGAGTGAGTGAGATTCTTTTTGTAGATAGCTTGATATCACTGAACACCATCTATCTTCTGTAATGGACTGTATCTGCTTGGGTTGTTTCTGAGAGTTTAATATCCGAAGGCCACAAATGTGGACTTACATGTTTTAAAATATTTAGTGATGTATGTTTTCGCCATTGTGATTTCATTAGTTATCTCTAAGCAAAGAGAAATGTTTGATTTTCCAAGGGAAAAAGGTTTCTTGCCCTTTGGTGCCGTTGTCACACTATTGGGCACATAGGCCCATTATGATTTTCATTTTTCCTATTAGGATAGTTATTTGATAGTCATCATTCTAATCATTTAGTTTGGGTTTCTAGGAGAGCTAAAATGGCTAAGGAGGTGGCACAACTGACAGAAGAAGCGCAAAACTTGAAGCGAATGAATTTAAGGTTGTCAACATTCTGACTACATGGGTTTGAATTTTGTAATGGGAACCAATTCTTATGTTATCTTCCAATATGTTTGTTCCAGTGGTAGCCCTCAGACAATGTCCCCTGGTGCAAGAAGTTCAAGACTTTTTGCATTAGAGAACATGCTGGCTACGTCATCCAGTGCCATTGTCTCAATGGCATCACATTTGTCTGAGGCAGAGGAAAGAGAACGGGCTTTTAGTGGCAGAGGACGATGGAACCGAGTTCGGTCGCTTGTTGAAGCTAAGAATGTCATGAATTATCTATTCAACTTAGCTTCCACATCCAGGTAATTCTCTGGGACTCGTTTTGATTGACAAGCTGACAAATTGACTAATGAATTTGTTTGTTTGTTGCTTAATGCTAATGAATGAAAAACAAATAAAATAGACAAGGATTGTCATACATTTTTTAATATAAGATCCATAAAAGTACCAGAAGTATATCCTACCAGTTGGTCAACTAACGTGGTTTTCATTGATGTAAATAAGAAAAGTTTGAAAACGGGATACATATAGATATCATCCAAACGGGCATTACCACAATCACTTCAGTAGGCAAAAGAAGCCAAGAAAAAAAAATGTGTCAACATTTGCCTATGTTAAAAAATCTATTTTAAGTCACTTCTTTTCTTGCAGGTGTCAGTTATGGGACAAAGAAGTTTTGTGCAGGGAGAAGGACTTAGAAATAAGAGAATTAAAGGAAAAGGTAGTCCATTTGGTCAGACAAGTGGAGATGCAAAAGGTTGCTTTTAACCGTCTGGAGAATTTACATGTTAGTCTGCTTATGATATATCAACTTTGTCCTCACTTTTTCAATCAATATATATGTATTCTGCGGTTTGTATTGTATCTCTATTTTGATTATGAACACAAGCTTCCTTCTGTTGATGACAGAAGCTATCTTCTAAGAAACCTGCCAAGGACAATTCGGTAGAATCTGGGACTGCTGGTCTTAATTATGGGGAAGGGCACGCATATCAACTAAGGCAAAAGGTATACCACCCCTATTAAAACAGACCTTTTTATGTTACTAGCAGTAGAAGCCCACGTGTTGTGTGTGCGACTCGTGGCAATGGAAACAAATGTAATGGCCGCAACTAGTGTAATGATTACAAAGAAAAAAATGATACTAAATTGACAAATCAACACATATAAGTGAAAGTTGTGTTTGTGTTCACAAAGATACAAGTACCAGCATATGCCTTGACCACTCACAGACCATGAATGTGTACAAATATATATGATTTATATATTTTTAATAGTTCAAATTTGATATTGAAATTGTGTCAAGGAATCTATTATGTGGTCAATTTGATCAATTCTTCATATGTCTTTTAAGTTAAATTCTTAATAATACTTATAGTAATTGTCACTTAGTTATGTTTAAAAGATCGGAGTTACAAGGGTGTGATAATTTAGTAAATGTTTCAATTAAAACTAAGATAACTTTGAGAATAAAGTTTTAATTTTTATTATTTTGTTTTTACGATCATTAAAATTATAGTACTCATTGCGAACTTAAAGTGATTTATAAATGATGAAAATATATGAAGTGACCAATATGTTATCTATTTGGTAGTAAGTTATTCTTTTTTTATGATGTTTAATGTTGATATTTTTTCTTATTTTAATATTTTAAATATGAGCAAAAATTATAAATAGTATTAAATATGTCGCTTTTCTTAAACTTTGGGAGGCCAAATTTGTCCATTATTCAAATTCTGAGAATTATTATTATTGTAAGTAAAACTATGGAGACAAAAAAAATGACTAGAGAAACTATGGGTGCAAAAAGAATTACTATTGAAACTATGGGGATCATTGATGTAATTATCTCTATCTTAGCTTTAAATGAGATTATACCTAAGTAGTGATATATATGTTTTCTTCATACATTATTACCCTTATTTGTTCTAAATTATCTAAAACATTTATAATTTTGTAACAGTGAGAAGGACATTTTCGAGTTACAAAATAGAGGAAATTTTAGAGTTAGATTATGCACCGAAGAAGTTTGAACAGAACAAAATAGCTGTCAGTCATTAGTGGCTCTGCATATAAAACAACCGGCATAGTATCTCGTGATATACAACTGTCATTATCTTATTCTTCTGATGAGATACTTTTTGCTATGAAATTCTGCAAACCTGTTGCTTCCATTTTCTGAACAAAAGCTATGAAATATAGTTGGAAAAGTCGATTTTGTTTTTCCTTTTGTATCAACGAGAAGTGAATATCTGATGTTTTTCTGATAAATGGTCCGTTTTTTACTTTGACCCAAGGGACTTCGGAGCTCTATGGCTTTTAGCAATGCGGGAGATAACATTCATATATTGGAAGACATGGATACATCCGATTCAGATGCTGAATGGATCCTCGATGATCAGGATGCAGCTGATGAGTCTGAGTGGGAAGCTTCTAGGAAAAGGCAAAAAGCTAAGAAAAGGAACTCCAAAACTGATAACCATCCAGGCTTACTAAAACAGTTGTCAGTCTCTGGTGAAAGTGAGAGTGTCAAAGAAGAGAGTAAAGGAGATGAAATAATCATTGGAACTCTGAAAAATGTAATTGGTATCTGCTGTACATGCAGTAAAAGTTCCTCATGCAAGACAACGAGATGCGAATGTCGAGCTAAAGGTGGAGGTTGTACAACAACATGCAGCTGTGCGCCTTCAAAATGTAGCAATAGAGAACAAAGTGGATGTGGAGATGAAATAGAGACAAGTCAGAGCCTTGCTACCCAGGGAGCATTACTTCTTCAAAGTGCATTATCAGAAAAGCCTATTGAAACAAATGGCGAAAATGAGCCTAGGAGGAAGGCTTTATCTGAAATTGGCAATACCTTGGTATAATTTCTTCTTCATCTTTGTATTACCCAATGCTTAAGACAATTGGTTGCACCAAATTTTAGTAAAGCAATAATACCAAGGGATAGAAGCATTATGCCTATGAAAGGAGTTTATTTCCTCATTTCTGAACTTTATTTTCCCTTGAATAGATATCTAAAACTTCTACACATGTAGATTAGATTGTGATTAGGAATATGGAATAATTTTTTTTTCAGTTTTAACATCTTACTTCGGATTTATAAGGAGTTATTGTATAATGAACTGTTCACGGCCCATTCACCCATTAATATATGCAGCAAAAGTGATCAGTCCTGTCAAGTAATTTACAAAGCTGGTGACCCAACTGTAAATGATGACAAAGTTCAGTGACAATTTATTTCTTCCTATGCCATTTCTCTTTGTTTCTCTATATTCTCTGATGAGAATGTCCTAACCAAGAATTTACATGCTATAGGTTAAAGGCAAGGCATCAAACCCAAATAGAAAGAAATGGAAAAAGTCAGTTATTCAGCTTGTTCCCACGGTCCCACCTCCACTACCAGAGAGCACCGAGCCACAGGTGAAGCCCGAGTGCCCAACAGATGAGATAGAAAGGCCTCTACAACTACCCAGAGCCATGCGATCAATTACCCCGAATAACAACCCCTTGAGAGAGAGAAACTATGGGCATCAAGATGATCTGAGTGTGAACAAAGAAAGAACTCCGGTACCAACAAGTCCACCACGAGAACGTGGAATTAGAGATGAAAAAGAGAACAGATAATATGGTGGGTGCAACAAAATCAACCGTGTGATATTCTCTATTAAGATTAATTCATCTTCTTTTAAGGAAAATTACTGACTGCATTGTGAGGATTGATCAATCCTCCATTGATCAGGAACCCCCGTTGATCATGACATTTACTTATTGGAAATGTGGAAGCCAAAGACGAGTTTATGCAACTGTTTGTACACATTGATTGTGTTGATTTTAAGGGCTGTGCTTTTATCGATTTTGTGCCTTAACTGTTCACCTTTGCTCCCCACTTTTACTTGTAATAATAATTTTTGGTGCTGATACATTAGTGCCATCAACCTCAAAAACAATTGAGTCATTTGTTATAACTTTGTTCTATTACCATATTCGGCCGGGTTTTTGGGTTGATTATTAAGGCAATCTTATAGATACATTGTGGAATTGTATTTTAGGTTCTAAATTACTCTCCGCAGAAGAAAAAAAAAAAAAAAAGAATTTTAGTTAATTAATAATTGGGTTAAACTTGTCCATGTTGAACGTAGTTGTGTGTTTAGAGTGGAAATGTATACCGAGGGCTTTCACGTGTGCTTATCCAACAACGGTATTTGGAAACCTTTTGTAGCATAATCAAACAGGAGTTAAAATTCATGAACTTTGCTCGCACGCCACCCGTTAAATATTTTAGTTTACTGGCTTTCGGTCCTCAACTTCCTCAACCGAGCTAGGATTTCTTAGGAATTGTGTCACCTAATTCGGTAACATCCATATTTATCCAAGTGTCCAAAAAAGAAAATCAATTTCTGCCACAAAAAAAGGGATCCAATAATCGAGTTCTGAATTAATATTGCTGATCACTTAGTTGATGCCGAGCTTGGTGATCCAATAATCAAGTTGACTAGCAACACATTCCGCACCTGTAGAACCATAGGAGCAAAACTTCTTGATTGAATTTCCTACTCCAAGAAACTCGTACACGTCTTCGTCAAACACCGGACTAATACTTCTGAAATCATTTAGAGTTAGATCCTGAAGCTCACAATTTTTGGAAACACATAATGCGACTGATCTTCCTACCACATCATGAGAAGTTCTGAAAGCCATTCCCTGCAAATCAAAGTAGGAAGAGCTCAGGTGCTGTTCGGAAAAAAAAAAAAGAACGGATAAAGAATGAAAAATGCACGAGATTAACTTATATATTTAATTAGTTCAATGGAAACAAGATACATTTGAGAAGTGACAGAACAAGAAATGCATCAACACATTCGAACAAGTAACAAAGATGAGAGAATAACCACATGACTTGCCTTTTTAACCAAATAATCTGCAAGTGTGGTTGCATCGAGATGGCCAGCGGGCAAAGCTTTTTGTATTCTCTTTTGATTAAAGGTTATGTTTTGTGCAAATTCTGTCGACACTTCAAGCATTCCCATGATAGTCTTCACACCGTCGAATACAGGTTCCTTGTCTTCCTGCAGAGATAACCCAAATATAGATTTCTTAATTGTATATAAGTTGAAGAGCGGAAAAAAAAAAAAAGAAGAAGAAGAAAGGAAACCCACTACTTCATTGAAAAAATGATGAGCATGTGTATTCAAGTTCAAACAAGTTATAACTATGGGTTTAATTATAAATTTGTGATCAGTGATAACAATGGGAAGTAAACTTGAATATACTTTTTTTCTTTTTTTTTTCTTAATCTTATGAATCAATTTCCTCGAGGTACGTCGGTAAGTATATATTTTGACAAAAACTCCAAGACACTAAATGTATAACAATAGATAACATGGTATCGAAGATACAGCCTAACGATAGGATTTAAGAAACACTTTTTGGCAACAACACATAACTGGTATCAAAGGTATATTCGATTGATAGGCCATGAGAAACATTGTTTGGCAACATGTATCTAGTATAGACTTATGGTTGTGCCTACTATATTTTAACTCTTAAGGTGTGTATAAAAGCCTGTACTACCTACATTGAGATGATTTCTTATCCTAAAAGTTGAGTGCTCCCCAAAGGAGTGCAGAAAGCGTCTCTAATTGATGACACGTGGCTCAGGTCTTTTCCTTCTATGATAATTTTTTGTTCTGTTTTTTTACATGGTAATTCTTTGACAGTAATTTTTCCAATTCCTTTCACGGTCATTTTTGTTCGATTTTGTTTTGCTAGCTTCTTGTTCAATTTGTTTGTGGTAATATATATCTACTTATTTTCATGTTTTTTTCCTAATTTCACTGTAATATTTGCATAGATGGATACATCCAAAAATTCATAAAGAGTATGAAAATATAGAGAAGAGTGATAGCACACACTTAAATCAAAATTTTACCAAAAAACAGATTACAAAGAAGCCGTTTGCATGGGTCTTAATCTAGTTTACATAACAATCATACCTGCAAATCACGATTGTAAGCATGAGGAAGCCCCTTGCACAAAACAAGAAGGGAAACGAGGTCCCCGACAACTCTAGCAGACTTCCCACGAACAAGTTCCATTGGATCTGGATTCTTCTTTTGCGGCATTATACTACTTCCAGTTGAAACTGAGTCACTAGGTATAAGAAATCCAAATTCTTCTGAAGCCCACAAAACCCATTCTTCACCAATCCGCGACAAGTGAATAGCTGTGATGGAAATAGCAGAAAGGAGCTCCAAGACAAAATCCCGATCTGACACTGCATCGATGCTATCCAAATAACGTAAAAAATTAGAGGCAAACCAATAATGCTAACTAGGTTTAAGAAGAGACAGTTTCCTTTTCCCTTTTGTAATAGAAGAATAGAACTCAGGCCGAAAGGTTTGAATTTTGATGACCGTGAAGAGATAATACAAAGGTAGATAAGATCAATGTTCCTATACTCGTTAATCATATAATCAAAATCAAAAAGACCATATACTCCCTCTATCCAACTTATTTTGTCCACTACAAAAAAATCAACTTTTTATAACCGACACAATAAATGAGCTTAACTACTTTAAATTGTTACGTGTTTCCTAATCTAACCCTAGCATTAAGTAAAAGTAAATGGATTGCGATTTAGGAATTAGAAATATTAAGTGGTATAAAACACATTAAATGGGGATAATTTAGAAAAATTGTAAATTTCTGCACATTTATTTTTGGAAAGTGGACTAAGACAAAATAAGTTGGGCGGAGGGAATAATAAATAGTAAAAAAAAAAAAATGAGAACATAGGATGTGGTCCCAAATTCTCTTAGATAATGTATAGAAGTTAAGAATGAAAACTTGTCCGAATAATCAAAGGATGAGGTTCTTGAGTAACGTTGATTCAGTCCTACCTGTTCCTCATAGGAGCAGTAAATCCCAAAGCTTCTGAAGTGAAAAATCTATCAATGGGGAGGCCTGTTCCTGCCAATGCACATGCACCTAGAGGACTAAAATTCAGCCTAACTCTGCAATCTAGTAGGCGACCAGCATCTCGTTCAAGCTACGGACAAACATTGTGGTTGAAATTAATTTCATCGAGACTAAGCATAAGGGAAACTTAAGAGCAACTTCACAAAATTTAGCTGTGTATATAGTTACAGTCTCATCAAACCCCGAATAAAATATTTCACGAGTCAAAAATAAAAATAAAAAGTAGCAGCACCAAAGTTTTCTCCTCTATAAGCAAAAAGATTGGGTATAAGGAAAAAGAAAAATCAAAGTTGGTGATTGCAACTATGTTGGATCAGCCTTTTTTTCGTTGTTAAAAATAAATGTATTCGGAATTCTTCAAAGGGGTTCCACTTATCAACAAAAGGAGGTAATAACCAAAGAAAATAAAAAAAGAAGATCAAAGAAAGCAGCATTAACAATGACACAGTCAAAACGATAGAGAATTTTTTATCAACGAACATTAGTTACACTTCCTTGTTGGCTAACATATGTTTATTTCTTCAAGTTGGCACCATTACAACTGAAGGTTAACACACCAATACAAATAAGCGCCAACTTTCGTTCTTAATTAACTTCAATTGATGCAACGTCTAATGCGCTAGTTCGTATTTAACAGATGAATCAAGATAATTGATGCCTCTTCAAGCAAACTATCGTAAACATGCAAAGTAAGTCCAAGACTTCATCAACTTCTGCAAACACCAGAAAGCAAAATATCAAAAGCGTGCCAAGCAAGAGCAAATGTTTATCAACTTCTGCAACATCACAAATACATCATTCACAAGCACATGTTAGCTAAGCAAGCTAGAGAATGGACACACTAATTGCAAAAATTTATAAATGCAAACCTGCTCAACATATGCCAGGAGAAGATGTTGTAGCAAAATAGGTTGTGCTCTCTGTAAATGCGTATAGCCTGGAACTATAAGGCCCTCATTCTTCTTGGCCAAGTTAACAATTGCAATCTGCAGGTTACTATACTGAATGAAGAAAGCTACAAAAACAAGGGCGATGAAGCCTTGGAGAAAGAAATTGTCCCAAAATAAAGGAAGAGAAGCTAATTTCTTGATTTGAATAAAACTATTCTCAATAGTAACCTTACCAAGATAACTTTTGCCACTAAGAAGAAAAACATGAACCAAAACTAATTTCCCGAGCAATAAATTTCAGAACAGTTATTCAAGCATCAATAGCTATCTGAGGAACAAATTTGGATTGGTAAAGAAAAATGGGGTCTATCTAAATTTTCATATAAACAGACAACACAGAACAAGTACACAACCTGAAGGTGCTTAATGAGAGAGACAATTGAATCAATGGCATCTCGACACCATAAACGAAAATCAGTTGAAACTTGATCGTTACGACTCCGAGCTGTATGAAGTTTTTTTGCAGGTTCACCAACCAAATCTGTCAGTGCAGCTTCAATGTTCATGTGCACATCCTCTCTGTCCGCCCTCCAAACAAATTCACCTGCTTCAATTTGCTTTTCTATCTCCTCAAGGCCTTGTAAAATACTATCCCTCTCGCTTTCACTCATTAGTCCCTACGGAACGCATGGCGAAGGTAATAATAAGCACATGATACACGTACAACAAAGAATACAAAAAGGAAACAAAAACTGGTATCCATCTGTTAACACTCAACTCAAACAAGCTTTAATCTGACAAAATGGGGTTGGTAGGAGGGAATTTATTTCACAATTCTACCTCATCTAAGCACCGCAATCAACGTCCAATCACAAATTAACAAACGCACTGGTCTTTATTGACATCTACCTATAAAAAATTAATCTTTTAATAAAGAAATGGTGAACAGTAACATCCTCATCTGGGAAAGTCACTGTTGCATCCCTCTGAAAGTTTTCTATGTTGAATCAAGGTTGCAATACAGAACACTAAAACAATAATCCTAACATATATATATATATATATATATATATATATATATAGGTGAAGGGACCTGGCGAGCGAGCATGGTGGCGTGGGCGCGGCTGCCTCGAATGTCGTGCTTGTAGAGTTTATTGTCGTAGGAAACGGACTCCGTAAACCTCTCAACGGCGTCGGTGACGTTCTCCTCGAACCTCCCTCCCCAAAGCTTCGTCTCCTTCTCCTGACTCATCGCCGCCGTTCCTACCCTGCTCGATCCGACGGCGGAGGATAGCCGGATTGGGGTGCCCAAACGAACGAACTCTCCCAGGTTTTTCGATACAGAGCCAAGAGCTGAAGAAGAAGAAGAAGAAGAGATCAAAAAAAGGGAGGAGGAGTTCATTGCTACTTTCCACTATGTTCGGAGAGTATAATAAAGTTTTTTTTTTTTATAAATAAATTTTTTACTTTATGATTAAGATAAGAAAAGGTATCCATAAAGGCTTTGCAAATGGTACAAGACCCGTAGGTACATGAAAAATAAAAAAAAAGTAATCCATATTGGCAAATATGGTAACTTGATGTTAAAATATGGTAACTACCTTTGTATAATATAGTAATTGTATTAACTTTA
>MKEJ01016579.1:0-16177 GCA_001753735.1 Embelia ribes
CAATTTTTGTTGTGCTAATTAGTTTGTATATATTTATATTATTAATTTTTAGTGAAACACGTGTCCATTTACTTTAACATATCTATATTGGTGGGAACGTGACTCGCCACGCCCGGCCCCGTAGGGCACAAAGAGTTAAAATATTTTTGAAGTTTGTCGGCACACTTGATGATATATTGAAGACCCACAAAGGCACAAAGGGTTAAAATGTTCCCCACTTCCATTAAAGCAAAGAAGATTTTTTATGAAAAATCAATTTATTAATAAATAATATGAAAAAATATTGGTCGCACAATAAGATACAAATAAATAAGTGCAATTATTAAAAATATGCCCGAAGTTTGAGCTTTTATTAATTTGGTCCCATGTTTTTAACTTTTATCAACTTTATGCCTGAGATTTCCATAACCCGTCAATTAGGTATTTTTGACGCTGTTTGGAGTCTTCGACAATGCTGTCCTTTACTTTAAAAGAGGCACTATATGTCATTTATTTCATAGGATTAATTTTATACGCAAGGTTAACTAGTTAATAAAATTCCAATTATTAAATTAAAAGTTTAAATATTTTAAAAAATAAAAATTTAAAGGACGAATGGTAAGTTCAATACAAAATTTTCCAATATTTTAGTTCACTATATATATTTATTAATGATTTCCAAATCGTTGTAATATTCATTATCAAATTTTATTTGTTCTTATATCTCATTGAAATAGTATGATAATTTTGCTAGCTGTGACTGATTTTTTTTTGCACGTCTTTTTTTTAAGTTCTTTTTTATTTTAAAAAAAATTAAAAATTGATATGAACTAGCATTTACCTTGCTCTTGGAGTGTCACCCTCTACTCCGATCACTAATGCCACCTCTTTTAGTCTCATAATTAGGTTATTTAAATTTAAAAGTGGGAAGAATAACTAATATTTATTTTTATATTCTAATAATTTTCATTTATACAATATTTAGATAACATAATACTGACTAAATATGAAATTGTAGAAATAATTAAATTATTGCAGTAGGATATAAAAATGATTAAATCATTACTGAATATTTATTATTTTGGAAAAGGTTTATTCATGTTTACAGTGAACTAAAAAAATTGAAAAACCTGTACTGAAATTAATATTTATTATTAAAGTATTTTTTGGTTTATTAGTTGGTGTTCTACTAATTAGTTCAACATTTATATATATTAATTACACAAAAAATAATAATATGGTGTGCATTTGAAAGTAAAGCATAAGATTGTTCACACAAAATGATCTATTTGATGAATTATGGAAATCTCATAGATGAAATTAAAATTTTGGGTCTCAGTTGATGGAAGCTAGAACTTCGAGGTATTTTTGATAATTGCCCATTAAATAATGATTTTATACTCAAAAGAATGAAAAAACTAATATTATTAGAAAAATATTACGCAATTGCAAGTATATTTTTTTAGTATAAATTCATAACGTACACATCCTAATGTGAAGATTATTAAATGTTAGAAAATTATCCCAGAGTGCTATTGGTTTAAATTGACTCTTATAATGAGACGACAAATTCAACACGTATGAATATTCATTTCCTATATCTCAAAGTGATCAGGGAAATTTTTTGTAACTAATCCTGTGATCTAGAATAAGTAATAGTACTGGAGTATCTCTCAAAAAAATAGGTTGCGGAATAATATATATATATATATATAAGGAGATACAACAACCGCACGTATGTATAAATCAAAAAATTTATTTTCAACTTAGCGAATATAAGACATATTTGCGGGATTTTCTAATTCTATCTGGAAAAGTTGAACAAGACCGAGTTAGTGAATAGAATCTTTGTCAAAACCTTTGGTTTTCTGTTACATTTCTATTCAATACTGTTTTTTTAAGGCAGTTGCATTTCTATATAAAGATCTCATTGCTATTATCAAATTAAAATCAATAAGAATTATCTCTTTAAAATTACTACTTAGCATGTTTGACGTATAGAATTATAAAATTTATATGCAGTAATTGATATAATTAAATTTATAAGCTTCCAAAAAAGTGTAATTAATTTCTAATCATGTCTTGGATTATTTCAAGCACTAATAAATACTTAAGAAAATTGTCATCATCATACATAAGCCGACTCTTTTATGAATCAATATGATAAAACATGACATTCTTATCTTATGTATTTAAGTAATGTCTACGCACTAAATCATATACCATAAAGAAGATGAAACACATATTTACTCATTAGCACATAATATTATACTATATGTTAAATAACTTTAACTATTATTCATATATAAAATTAGGATTCTAGTATAATCTTTAACAGTACTCTCTTTAAACAAATCTTTAGAATATTAGCTCTCTTTTCCACGTATTCTAGCTAAGAAAATGATTAACAACCAACTGTTATTTGCGTGTTTATTCATTAGCAAACAGCGATAGAATTTGTCGATAATAAATAACTGAGAGCGTGCAACCGAGGTAAATAATTTGTAATCATTTCTTTTATTGGGTTTTCACATAGGTGCTAACTTTCGTACATGAATGGTATTTTGTTGGAGGTACAAGAATCAATATCAACCAATTAATTTATCACGTAATGTCTAGATGGTGATGATGTGGTTGTTTGAGGTGGCCTCTTAACTAGCAACTGGCTATAACAAATTGCAAAGGAAAAATATATAATGTTAAAATATTATATTATATGATCTTTTTTGACAATTAGGGCTTAGGAGTCTCTAAAGACTTTAAATTTTTTTTAAGAACATACTTCTAATTGATATAACTTATTCCTAACTTTCATTACATCAATATAGGTCTGAGAGGTAGTCAATCCTTATAACGAATCTTTCAGTATTTTTAATTAATAAATCATTAAACTCTTTTGGTCAACTCAAAATTTTAAAATTATCTTGAATTATATTATATTTTTTAAAAATAGAATCACTCTAAATGTAACACTTTTAAAATTATGTAATATTTTATTCCTTTTTGTCAACTCGAGCCTAAGAGCCTTCAAAATTTTCAAATTTTTTTATAAATTTACTTCTAATTGAAATAATTTATTCCTAACATTCACTGTATCAATTTGGATCTTAGATGTACTCAATCCCTATAGCCTATATTTTATAATTTTTAATTAATAAACTATTAAGTCATTTTGGTCAACTCAATCCCTATAGCCTATCTTTCAGGATTTTTAGTTAATATATGTTTGTGTTTGTTATGATTATACTAAAAGATATGCTTGTTTTGGATTTAATATTTTCATAATAAAAGTTATTTCTTTTTTATGAGAACTTGTATGAGCAATGTTTACTTAACATTATGTTTTAATGAATAAGTATCTATCTTGTAATCTATAGAGCAGATAGTATGTAGAATATGGCTTACACACAGAATATTAGGTCATCGGTTCTTATGAAATATAATTTTATATTAACAATTTTAGATGGAAATGGAAACATTATCGGTAGAATTGTAAAACATGGTATAAGTAGACATGTCTTGACTATAGGAGACGTTATAGTTCCAACTGCTTATACTAGACACTTTGTGTGTATTAAACAAGACTATGTCAAGGTAATTATTTTAGTACTGATTATATAAGACAATTAATGCCTCGTGGTCATAGATAGTATTTATATATAAGTCAATAAATTCGTTGAGTTCGATGATAATGTTATTTTAGTAATTAACGGAATCAACGTCCCGATGTAGGGAATGACCATACTCCCATGAAGAAGATTAAAATTTTAGATAAGTTTAACTACAATTATATGGTATTGCTTGTGATTTATATGGATAAGTATTATCTCATAAGATTGAGGTCGAATCTGCATAGGATAGTTATTCAAATATTCTGTGCCTATTTAAACACACTCTATGGGCATAAAAGAGACGAAATTATCAATCAAAGAGAGAAAGTATACCATTTGCTACTGACGTAGAGAATCCCCCATCTATTTCTGAGCAAAGTTTTTAACATGAATATAATAGAATATCAAAGGTTACGCAATGACCTTTCTACCAGAATGTTCTTGTTGGTGTTCACGAGATTTATACACACAAATCTTGTAGGTATAATTCTATCTTATATGGTAAAATACAATTAGATTTTTTTTATAGTGTACAAGCGCGTTATCATTGGATCCGTATCTATTTTAGCTGGATACATACAATTTTTTATAATTAGAGATAGCCTAAATTTTTAGCTACAATATGCAACCAAACCAAATACCCTAAATAGAGTTTCTATTTTACTTGTTCATTCATTGTATGCATGTATTCCAATGCATTAGAAAGTTCATGTAAATATATATTTTTCCAAGAACATGACAATTCACAAAATGCAACGTACAAACTTTGATGAAACATTGATTCTTAATGAGGGATCAATGGTCCAGTGATACCGCCCTCAACTCATGGTGTGAGAAGATCAACCCAACTCATAATGTTGAAAAAACCCTACGGTTAAATGCTTAACTCTCTATTTCATTGCATAATTTAAAAACAAAGAGGTACACATTTTTATAGGCTCAAGCTTGCAACCAAAATCATTAAAAGGCTAATTATTCTTGACCGTTACATAATCAAAGAGTAAATGATAATTAAAGACTTGTATAAAAATAATTTGTAACCGAAATTTATCTCTTATTTCACGCCATAACAATCATACCAAAAAATCTTCTACAACCCGTTAAATCCGGACCTTTGGCCCATGATTTATCATTCCTTTCCCCTTTAAAGCAAACCTTGTCCTCAAGGTTCAATTCTTTAAATTGTTCGCACAACATTACTATGAGTATCCACATAGTGTCTTAGCTTCCCACCACCCGGATGAATTCCAAACAAACCCCATCATACTTTAAATCTAAAGTACTTCTTAAGCTTAGGTATCCATCTAAAAATTCGTGGCCAAAGCTTAAAGTTCTTGTTATGATCATAAAAATTGACTTGTAAATCCTTTTTTAAATTGTGCGCCATTAAACCTATCAGATGACACAAATTGGGCACCCAATTTTTGCTTAAATATCATCAAATCCATGCGCACAAAATTTTTATCAAAAATTGCTTCCAATATGGATCAACATAATTATTTAGAGGCTTAACAAAATTACTTGGCGAATGGTTTTTAAGCCACTGAAAATACGCGGCAGTAACTCCACCTGAGGTTGCATTTTTGGGCAAAAAAATTGCAGCAACCTCTAATGCATTTATTTCATTGGTTACTTTATTACTTTGAACTTCACAGAGTGCTTTAGATTATTGCAAATAAATGATTTCTCCATTTCAGGTGTTGTGTCCAATTGTTCCCTGTTTATGCCTAGCAACCCTTGTTATTCCATTTGCTTCCACCACTCGTCCAAACACCATAAAATCTGAATCGGGAGTGTTGCATGGGGAACTTATCAATGTGATAATTCTAATTGATTATCTTAGTGACAATATTGTATTTATCTGGTGATAATTATAATATCTTTGTGATTTTATTTTGATAAGATAACAAATTTATTTGAATAGGATTATGATAACGAATATCTTATCAAGACATTAATATATATAACTTTTATGGTGGACAAAACATGGAATTATTATAAAAATACTGTATATATTTCTCCCTTAATTCTCTTTTAAGGCCATCAAGGGCCTTATAATCTTGGAGAGTGTGAATTCGGTAGACAACTTTAGTAGTTGTTCTACTTTGTGGAAAGTAAACAATCGTGTTCATGGGCTCGTAATTTAAGAAATTATCAATCCTTACATTTGTGTTTTTTTCGCTACGGGTATATCAAAATACCCATATATTTATTTCTATATGAAAATTAATTATCATATAATTTTTCCGACAAGGTGCATAACTAAAAAGTAGATCCAGAGTAAATTCCAACTCTAAATTATTTTTTATACCTCTTTTATTTGCTTTCTTCTTTCTCTCGTCTTTTGGCTCCTATTTATGGCGATGATGATTTTTCCGATGATCCGGATAGCTATTTTGGTGGTGATGGCTATGATGGTGGTGCTGCTGCTGCTGATGCTGGTGCTTGGCTAAGTTTGTATCGAAAACAATTTAGCTTGTTTATGTTGCTTCCGAAAGGAGCTCGTGAACCGCCTAACGGATTTCTCCAACCGTTCAAAGGGGAGATCATCACAATCATCCATCTCTGACAGAAGAAGTTGAGTCAACTCGCATGCTTGGTGTTGGAAATAATATGCCAATAAGTCCAAGTGGTCTAATTGTTCTGATACCACTAATAAAACACCGATCCTTAATGAAGAATCGATAGTCCAGTGATACCACTCTCAACTCATGTTGTGAGAAGACCAACCCAACTCATGGTATTGAGAAAACGCTAAGCTTAGGTGTTAAACTCTCTATTTCATTGCATAGTTTAAATACTTAAGGGTACAAGCTTTTATAGGCTCAAGCTTGTAACCAAAATCATTAAAAGGTTAATTATTCTTGGCCGTTGCATAATCAAAGAGTAAATGATAATTAAAAACTTGTATAGAAATATTTTGTAACTAAAATGTATCCCTTATTTCATTCCATAACAATCATGCCAAAAAATCTTCTGCAACCATTGAATCCGAACCTTTGACCCATGTTTCATCATTGAAATAAAATGAAATGTTTCATTCTCTCTAGTCCATATGAATTTTATATAAATCATCAAATGTATTAAAACCTTTGTTGGTAAAAGTTAGTTAAATTTAGGTTTTAACTAGCAAAAAAATAGTCGTTTGTTTTTTAAGCTAATAAAATTATTACTTATCACTAGCATTCTGTTCTTAAAATTTTCAAATCATATATATACCATGTATTTCATACACGATAAATTAAAATGAGAGTCTCCAAACCAATATTATGCCAAGTGATGACATCCCATATATTTGAGATGTGTAAATCTTGTTTAAAAGTAAAAAATAATAATAATCTAACTATAATTTTGAAAGTACAAATTTCTTAAAGTGTTCCATACACTTTTGATTACAAAAATGTCCTTCACGTTAGATATTCTATAAGTTATGAGAAAAAGGATTATGTTTGGACAATGATTTGAAGTGTAAAAGTGAAAAGAATAAGTTTTGAAAAGTTTTGAGTGAGTAATTTGATCACCTGTTCGTTAAAGTCTCATAAACCAAAAATCGGAGCTTTAATTAATTATTGGAAAAAATTTTATTACTTTTTCCTATCAAATTGGTCTAATGGTTCAAACATAGCTTAATTCCAAGTTTTCTATAGCATGTTATGAATTTTCTTGTAAAATAGTGCAGTATTTTTGACTAGTCAACTGCGTGAATTAAACTGTAGCACTTAATTATTATTATTATTTTATCCTGAAAATGTGATGTAAAATAGATTTAAGGGTAGAGATTTAACCTTACTCGGCTTATAACCCTAGTCTTTTTTGTTTTTTTTTTTAATTCAACATTAAGTCTCTAGACAATTCATTAGTTAAATTTTTTTTCCCTCTCTCTCCAACTTTGGAGATTTTGAAATGAGTGATTGTGAAAATTGTGATAACTCCATATGTTGTTATTTTCTTTTTCTCCATCATTGTGAGATCGTTCTACTCTTTTTATTGGTTAGTAAATTTGTGTTTATTTTCTTTTAGTTGACCCTTTGTTTAGATATTATTATTATGTTTTCTTTTAATATAATATTTTTAGATATTATTATTTTAAATTAGTCATGCCTTAAGAAGATGAAGGTAAATTAAACCAATCTTTTGGAGATCATTAATGGGCAAGGTCTGATACGACCGAGTCTCTCACCTAATAATCATATTGCGGTGGAGGTTCCCTAATTTAAGGAAGTAAACCACTGGATTTCCGATTGGGCAAGTTAGTTAATTAATTGTTTAATTGCATATTTGTTTAGTTGTTTTCTATTAATTTATCAAACTCTCGAAATTCATCTAAGTTTTAGGAGTAGTGATAATTTAGACAAATAATTACTTGAATTGAAATTGATTAAAAATGATTAAAAATTAGGTTTCCTAAATAAGTGGGAGTCCATGAGATTAATAAATCCAGTATTTTACCGGTAAAACTATTTCGTCCCTAATGTTCTTGTTAGGTATTATATTCACATTTTAGGTACGATCATCCAAAATTATACTTAAATTAATCTTAACTTGCAATTTTTTTATTAAGAGTCTTTAGAGATTTAAGTTGATGATTATCAAATTAACAAAAGATAAATTTAAATAAATTACAACAATACCGAGCATATTTTTTTAAAAAATAATGTTGTTATATCTAAAGAAACTTCAGTTAGTAATTATTAAATTAAATTAATAATTTATTAGTATTTACTCTTATTTTAATATCTAATATTTTTATTAAATATAAACTTTGTAAATCTACGTCCAAAGCACGGAGATGTCTGCTAGCTTGTATATGCTAACACAAATAACATGTTGCATAGTTGCTGTAGTGACGTTCATGTAAAATTTGTATAAGTGGAAAGAAATATACATTTTACATGTTTAGATTTCTCCCTCTACAAAAAGAAATTTCTGATATACTCACTCTCCCTCTCCATTAATTTATTTATTAAGTTTGCGTTTAAACTTTGCTTCTACAAATTATGTAGCCATATATTAAATTTGCTATCAAGTGGCCATAAATTTAATTTTGTGTTTCATACATGCTTTGTCTGCAAATATAGCGAACGTATATTTCTGTATTCGAGAATCAAGTCTTTACACTCCTAGTAAAAACCTCCATCTTTAGCTGTCAATTTATCTACGAAGGCTTAATTTTATTTTATTTTATTTTTATTATTATTTTTTATTATTTTTTTCCATTACATGGGAAAGAAGTAAAAGAATGTTACAGTTACAAGGATCAAATGCAGAATCAATCCATGGTTTAGCCATTGGCGAATTGAGAAGGAAATAAGAGTGGCTATGGGCCCCGGTTTTTTAAATTTTTGTAAAATTTAGATTTACATAGTTAACATTTAGGAATATATTCTATTTTCTACCACTTTTTGATCTGCCCAATGGAGTGAGGTTGCATGTATCATTTATATACCGTATTTGGCACTTCAAAAAAGTTGGAAAATAGTTTTACTTAATAGTTAAACACTTGAGTCCAGATCATCCACCTTCCATTAATGTTTTTTTGTTTATTTAAAAATCTTAAATAAATTAACCTCCAACATGTAAATGCTAATGCCATTACGTATTCAGTAAGTAAGAAATCTTAATGACAAAGTAATTTAACCTTCAATTTTCATTTGTATACTCGATGTAACCAGTAAGTTGAAAATATTAAGAATTATATTATAATAATTTTAATTGATTGTGTTTTTATAATTAGAAGGAAGGGTATGGAAGGTGGCACAATGAAGAATTAGAATATCTCTTAGGCAATTATTGGTTTATTGACATTCAAACTACTCCCTTCTCCGCACAATTCACCTTTTCAACAATTTGAAAATGGCCATCTCTGTTTTAAAATCATAGCAAAACTTGTAATTTTGTGTTCGTCTTTTCCTAAAGAAATCAACAATTTAAGCAGATGACCTCAAGCTAACAATTTAAGCAGATGACGCTGAAATAACCCCTGTTCAATGCCTTCTAAAAGATAGTGTCACACACCACGAAAAAGAAGCATGTAAAAATTTTGCCCGATTTTCAAAACTATCAAATAATTGGGTAATTAATTGACTATCTATGCTAATTGAATGTTGCTTAGTTTTCGTACTCTTAAGCCCTATGGCGAGAGCAACATGTAAGATGATCGAGAGGGCAATTCAATAAAATCAACATGAAGAGCTCTTCCACATTCAGAAGACCAGAGGTAATACACTGCTACTTCAGCAAATTTTAACCAAGAACTTCAAAAATAGGATGTGTAAATCCAGCACCCAAACAAATATTTTATCCCTAAAACATTCAATGAAATTAAAAATTAAAAAAAAAGTTCACATAAAATGAACAATAAAGGAACAAAATATTGGCCTTTATGCAGAAGATGAAAGCAAGACTCGTAATTTTCACCAAAAAAAAAAGTAAGACTCGTAATCACCTCTTAAATACATCTATCCCCTGCAAACTATGTTAAAAGTTTTGATAGTTATAGACAATGGAGAAAATATATTTTGGGTAGCCCGGGATACAAAATGCGTAGCACCACTAAGGGCTAGAATTGTAGCAAAATCTGTAAAGCTGATGTTAAATCCTAGCATCCGCTTCAGAAATTTTGTTTCAATCCTAGCCATTAATTGCACCACATTTTTGTGTCGCCTAGAATTGTTCACAAAAAAATCCAACTCGTCAAATGTTAAACGTCTAAAATTATGAAAATGGGAAATTATTCATGTAATTGTGTAAAATAATGTTATCAAAAGGAAAGGAAAGTATACACGTGAGAACCAAGACAACCGAGGCTGAGTAAAATAGTAACACAATAATCACATAATCTTCTTTCATTTTTTACACTTGCACTTTTTGATGTGAAAATGCAACATGTACCCAGCAAAACTGATGCTGGTAATCCACTTAATAAACTTCTCATGCCCATTTAGAGGTTCAGAGGGCATCTCAATATGCACAAATGCTCCAAATTACAAAAAAACAGCGCCGAGTACTTGAATAAGCTGACAAAGATAAAAACATACAGAGAAAGATGAAGATTTCGAAGAGCTCGTGTACATACAGATTTTAGACATCAATGAGAGGGAGCTGGATTGAAAGGTACGACACTCGCAGGGAAATCTTCTCTCTGTCCAGCAAGGGAGTAATAAGCAAGCACTTGAGCAGGTTGCCCAAGGCCCACCACGTCACCACCAGCAGTCAAAATTCCTGTTTCAGAAATGAGCTCAATGTTCCAGAACGGACGAGCCATCGCTGAGAAACCATGACCATCCACAGACCCCCTATACCCTTGTACCCACAAGTACCTGAGAGAAGTTAGCCTCGTAACAGCTGTTGCCAGAGCCGATTCGGTGAAACGACAGCCCCTCATTTCTAGCTTTTGCAGGTTAGGACAGCCCTGAGAGAACTCGAAAAGCCCAGCATCGGTTTCTCCAACAAAGCCCAAAAGCATCCACCTCACATTTGGACTGTATCGGCCGATATAACCAAGTCCCACATCAGTAAGGGCGCATTGTCGAAGGTATAGTGCAAATCTGTTAAGCTTGTTACAACCTTGCAAAAGGGCTCGAACCCCATTGTCAAGGGGTAAGTCTGGAATCAATTCTATATTGTCAAGTAGGACGAGACGGAAATCGTTTAGGTTTTTCCAGTGTGTGCCCATACATTCTAGGCATGCGTTTGTAATGTCAGAGACATACACAGCCAAGTATTCCAAATCTGGGCAACCCAGCGCCAGAGCAGTTAATCCAGCATGGGAGACAAATCCTTCTTCATCCCCCAAATCCTCTTCATCAGCACCACGCTCTATCCGAAGCTTTTTTAATTTTTTGCAATTCTGGGCAAGAACTTCCAATCCTATGTTGCCAATAACATTTCTTGTCTGTTACAGGAAAAATGCAAAAGTAAATAAAGAACATAGAAGTTAATTTTTGAGGATGTCCACAACTTAACATTACACCTTATATGTGAAGGAACAAAATAACCAAAAATGCCTTGAAACATATAGAAAACCGAAGACACAACATATGCAAGAATCACTTTACCTAACCCTAATATTTTAACATCATAATGAGAAAACACAATCTTAACAAAAAATACATCATCCAGTTGAGGTATAAACATAAAGTTCATTCCTCAGATTTTATTCAAAACACCATACTTTAACGATAATTTCAGAATCACAGATTCTATGTGAGTTGAATAATTTTCTTAGCTAGAACCCTAAAGGGATGAAACATTGAGGTATAATTGCACTTTGCCAGAACTCCAGGGGGGGTGGTGTTACTATAATTTCCCCCACACAATTCCCCCGTGCATCTACGGATCACTTTCTATTCCTATTTTGTTCCTAAATCATTCTAATTTAAGTTCTCAAGATTTACCCAAAAAAAAAAAAAAAAACCTGAAAGTTTGTTTCCAAATGCCACATATGCAAAGCAAACATTTTCATTTAGGATGAGGAAGATTGTACAATATAGACTTATATAGAGGAAGAAACGGTTTCAAGATTCTACCTCAAGAACTTCCAAATTGGGACACCTTGGAATTAAGGCACAGTGATCCTCCGTATCCATAAGTACATAGAGTAGATCTAGCCTTGTCAGTCGGGATGCAAATGGAAATATAATTGGCATTTCGTTCCGGCTCATGAAAGATAGACCCAAACAGCTCAATCTTGGAGGAAATGGTACAAGAGCATACTGCTCGGGTTGATTACTGGAAAAAGAACCAAAAAACTCTACTAGTGCAGTGGCAGCCCGAAAGAAGCCAACAATATCGAGCAATTCCTTGTCACTTATTTTGACAGACACCAAAGACTGACAATTTTTGGCTATGAGTTCAAGGTCTTGGTACTCAAATTTGTGAAGATCTGTCAGATAAAAGTTCAAAGTTTGGAGAACAGAGTTGTTCTCAGCAAGTTCGTGTAGCCATCCTCCATCTTTGTCAATAATGGTGCTCTCTTCTAGAAATAACGTTTTCAAATTCCTAAGACGTAAAAACGAATCAGAAACAATGGAAAAACAATCAAAGGCTAAGAAAAACAAGAGGTATTATAAACAAAAAATGAACAGTACACGAACATAAAATTAATTTACTTAGTAGAAGTCAACAACATCAAGCAGCAACATCATTTCACTAGCCAAATCACATCACCTTGCCCCCTTCCTTTATTATCCCTTGGACCATAAACAATAAAACAATTGAAATGTCCCTAGTCTCTCATCACTCGTTCACATGCAATTCAGTTCAGCTGATAATACAATAATACATCTATTCTTCCCTTTCACGCTCTTAATTAATCATGATTGACTAGCTTTTAACTTCTACACTGCATGAAAAAAAGTCGATGAACGGCTAAATCCAAAAAAAAGCTCTGCACAGCAACCTTAATTCACCTAGAGGTACCAACTTCCTTTATTCTTAGACATGCAATAATCCAACAAATTAGGCAGTTGATAAAAAATTTAACAACCCACATAAACTTTCAACTTCTTTTTTTCCCATAAAGATGGATAAAATAATCTTTCACACGCCAAAAAGAAAATTCATGACACCAAGTCAAGGGTGGAAGCAACAAAATGAACATATTGAACTACACTAGCATTTCACAAAAAATACAAGCATTTAAAAATGATTCAAATGAACATTTTGCACCACATGAGCTTTTCTCAGCTATATCTGATGGTGTTCAAGTCGTGTAGGGTACATAGCGATAGAGAAAAAGTACAACATTATTTTAATCATGCTCTCTATGATTTGTGGTGTTCTTACCCCCATTCCAGTTCCAGGTAACATAGCGTCCACTTCTAGTCTATCCTTGTGACTTTCGTAGCTTTTTCTATACCCTACCCAGGAATGATTCTTATTGATTTTTGCATCTCATGTTTATCAAAGATGAATATAAACAAGGCCAAAGCTTTGCATTGGGAACAAAAAGTGGCTACTCAAAACCAAAAGCTTTAACATGTGCATAGGCTCTAAATTTATAGTGACAAATGACCAAGCAAAGCTACAGCATCAAAAAAGTTTCAAGTGCATAGGCAACAAATTTAATGTGGTTTGAGAAACGAGATATAACAACCTAGGGATTGTTATTAATTTAATATTGTTATTTGAGTTATTTTATTATTATTTCCCTAATTTATAAATAACAATATTTTTCGGGTGGTAGCTACCGTACGAGCAATTGGTATGCCGTTTGAACGGCGCTTCTGTGGCAAAACAAGAATGTGCCACGTGGCACTTATGTGTCAAACTTTCCCTCTATGACATCTAAAGACAGCCTCAGTAACTATGTAACTATTCATAAAAAAATAAAAAAATAAAAAACTAAGAGTGAGTGAGTGAGAGAGAGTAGAGAGGCTACGTGAGAGGTGAGGGTGACCTTTGGAGGGTGTTCGGTTGACGTTTTGTGCTCCAACGAGCTACGCGAGCTTATCCCAAGGGCTCAGGAATATATTTTACACACATATTCGACGTATTTTTAGGTATATTCTTTCAACTATTTACGTTTTAATTTCTCAATTATTAGTATTAAACTTGCACAAGCAACAAAAAGAGTATTTTAAAGCAGTTTTTAACGTTTAAAAATTTGTATCGAGAAAAGTTTGAACGAGACAGTGGTGTATGATAATTTCTATAGATAATAGACAATTTTTTAGGAACATGGCCACCGGTCTCACATTTTTCCGATTTTTGTAGAATTAATTATGAAGTTTTGAGTATTTTTGGAAATTAAATTATTTTGAGGCATTTAAGGGAATTACTTTTTTATTTCAAAAATTTCTATATTTTTCCAAAGATCATTTAACAACTAAATAAAATTATTTGGGTTACATGTGGAATTTTTCTCTATTTTTGAGAAATTAATTTAATTTTTGTGTTGTTTATGGATTTTAATGAGTTTAATAAATATTTTTTGTGGTTTAAACATTGAGATAAAATTTCTGGAAATTCCCAAGGAAATGCAAAGCTATTTTGAGCCATGCATGAGAAAATTTTAATTTTTGAGTTCATATGTTATTTTTGATCATTTTTCTTAGAAATAAAGTGTTTTTGGGTTAGAAAATAATGCGAAAATGTATTTAAAAATATTTTATAATTCTGGAAAATTTTTATTTGGGGCTGGAAATCAACATGTGTAAATAAATAATTTTGCATATTTATGGAATTTTGAGTAATTAATAGTTATATTTTTAAGAATAAAATGGTGATTTTTGCAAGTTTAAAATTAATGATACTGTCTGGAAAATTAATATTTCTGATATTTCTGAGGTTAATGGATTTTTATACATTTTTATGAATTTGAGAGTATTTATTACATTTTTGTTTTTGGTGCTATTTTTACAAAATTGTATAAAGTTGTTAATTTTTAGGGGAAAATGAGTTATTTTAAGAAATATTTTTCAAAAATGTGGCTTTGATTTTTCTACGTTATTTAGGTGAAAATTTTATTTTTGAAATAATTTTGAGTAATTGTAGTATTTTAAAAATTAAATATAAATTATTGAAAAAATTAATATTTTAAATAAAATGATGATATTTTGGGATATTAATGTAGAATACATTTTAATATTGATATTTGAAGAATTTATGGTTTATATATATTTCATATATTTAGGTGTTATAGTAGACAGACAATAGGTGCATTGAGTATCGAACGGACTTCATATTGAGGTGAGAGTCAAATACTTTTATCTTATAAATTCTTTACGATTTCTTACACATTATTTTTAGCAACTTTTGGGGGTGTGTGGGGTAGTGCAGAGATAGTATATGTGTAGAGATATAAATTATTGTGGTATTTCAGTGACGCAGGTTTTCAATAATGAGATCATCTGACTATCAAAGTTGAGTTATTTATGGGCCAAAGAGTTGGGATAAGTGAAGTAGACCCTAGTCGAGGTTGGCGTTCTTAGGCTGCACCGAGTACTTCAGAGGTTGAGATGAGAATAAGTAGGAGTGAGCCACACTCAAGTTGCATATTCATTTATTTATGTTTTATTCTACTTTGTTATATGTGTTAGGTAGTGCACACCATTAGGTAGACTTATGTTTCCCCTATGACTACGGCTGGCTCGATATTGACATTTATTTATTGTTGAGATTGTGACAGTGTCATTTTCTTTCTTGCTACTATATTGAGTAATTTATTGTTTGATATTTATAGCATACTAGTACCTGACTCGTCTGTTTTGTCAGTGTATGTGCACATATGCACGATAGAGGACGGAGAGCCTAGCAGGATTTATAAGGGACCCGATAATGATGTCCATTTTGTGCGTTGCATTCGACTTCTATCAAGCATTTGGGGTATTTTGTAATGGTTCGTATTATTACTTTTAAGACATATGTACATATGATGTATTTTAGTTGCTGGTACTGCATGTAGTTATATTATGTTATACTTCAGCTGTATCTATTATACAAGCTAGTTGGTTTATATAGAATAGACTGGATATGATATAAATATGTGGAGATGCTACCCAAAATTTTCTAAGCATGTATATATTTAGTGTTTTTATTTATTTACGGTTATCACATTTTTAGTTTTAATGCATTATCAGTTACAT
>MKEJ01016584.1:0-14500 GCA_001753735.1 Embelia ribes
ATTTTTTTTTTTTACATATATTTATGTATGAAATTTCACTAATTTGTTAAAATGACATTTTTTTTTTCAAAGTGGGCCACACATGACTCAACGTTAGTGTGATCAAAAGTTCTACAAACGCGTTTCCCAGCCCATCATATCTCTTTCTGTCAGCAAATTTATATTTTGCGCATAAAATAGGGATCTGGAATGACGTGTAAATATATTTAATTTAATTATTTTTGAACCATATAGATGGCTACTTTATTTTATCACATGCAAATCGTCAAACCCTGTTGAATGCATATATGTTGTATAAGTGTACATTGTATTCAGATATGACCAAACAACGTAATTTTGTATTTATGGTCGGAACTTGATTTCGAAAATTAGGCTCATTTTATAAGTTGCAAATAACGGGCTATGTATATTCTTTATACTAAATATAATAATAGACTCACTGTCTCTGCCAAAAAATTTATGAATCCATCATTGTTTGTATTATCTTTTAACAACCGATCAATATTATACTTAGTGAAAATTATTCTGGTCAAAAAATCTTCTTCTTGATAATTTCATATTTTCTCCCTTATTAATTGGTCGGCAAACATATGCAAGAAAAGATGTAATGAAAATATAGCTTCTAACTATTGTGCCTAACTTTGGTTATGTTCTCCATTGACAACACAAAAAAAGACAAAATTTACATAACATCAGACGTGAAATTAAATATGTAGAGGAATAGATTATCAAAAAATAAAATAAAAAAATGTAGAGGAATATAAATTATTGGTGATTTGGATATTTAAAAGTCCAATCATTATGCACCAGCCAACACAACCACTTTCTATGACTTTGAATCTTTGATGGTGAATTTTTTGCCTTGTAATTAGACAGTTGGCCACTAAGCTTGGCCCAAATTGTTGAATATTTTTCAACGATCGCATTCATATTATCCTTTTCCATTTTCTTATTAACCATAAACTTCAACTTTTCTTAGTGACCAATTGCTTATTTTCGGGGAATATTTTCAAAAGTGTGTACAGCGCACCTACCAAAATTTTTGTACACAAAGTCTCAAAGAACTTGCGGTATCGAGTTCAATTGTGGTAGTGTCGAGATGAACAGATGTGATGTAACGAACAAATGTGATGTGATGTGATGTGCAGATGCGATGTGACATGGCGTACAGACGCGATGTTGTATGAAGATGACTCGATGCGTGAACGGGATACGATAGATGCAATGACGAACCCAAAAGTTCACGAATATCGTAATGACAAAAACGATCAAGTTGTTACATTCTTATTTTAACTGTTTTACAAATTTTTGCCCAATTAATACTTTTTCATAAAAAGATGTTTTGTGCCTAAAATGATGAGCGTGGTATTTTTAATTGGAAAATTCTCTAACCGTCTGTTATTCCTATTCTCCTGTGTTTGGAAACTAACAGATATCAGTGTTGGTAACGGTCTAATCCAATATCACAACTTGTCGGAGTAATGTTGAATAGGTAGAAGAGCTTGTTGGAAGAAAGACATGCTGGTGTTTCTCTTTCCTATTTAAGGTAGTCCGGGTTTTACCGGCCTTTTTGCTTGCGTATAGTGTACTTAGGTAAATATAGTCGTATATCTCAGAACATGAGTAGTTAATCCTCCTTCGTAAATCAGCTATGTAATTAAGAGTTTAAGTTTGGACAAAATTGCAAGTGAATAATTTAGTCTCTTTACATTATTGTGGTGACGGGTCGCATTCAGATCATGCTCCAGATTGCACGGGATCCAAGGCTTGATGGAATGGTATCAAAGCTAGATTTCGATCAACCTTTGGGTTATGGGCCCACCGCGCACAAAGTTATAGATACATGCCTTTTGTTTTGGCAAGTAAAAAGAGAAAATCAAGGCTAATAAATTAAAATAAGAATAAATAATATTTTTCCTACGCATCAATACATGAATGAATGTATAAATGTATATAAAAAATTTGTATCCTTTCCAAATTAATCCTTTGCATAGAATTTGTATCCTTTCCAAATTAATGTTTAGTCACACATATATAGTACCGTATAGTAATTTTGGTTTGTGATTATTGGAATTGAAATGGTCATTTGTCCGAGGTTATTGTATTGGTTGGTACTCATAAGTTGCTTTTTATTTTTTATTTTCATGTTTTTTTTTTTTAGCCATAGCCTCCTTGTTACCACAAAGAAAAGAAAAATTAAAATTTATCACTTATCCAGATTGCAATTTCTTAGATAGGTTTTTTGAACTATGCAAACTTGCAAAATCCAATTGAAATTTACTGCCTGGGTGAAAATTGTAAACAAATTTGACAGGAATTTTTTTTTGTGAATATTACTTACCATTTTTAACTTTTATTAGAATTATTGGATATATACTGTGAATTTTTTACAATCAAGTTGGGCTCGGGCCTAGCTATTTTGGGCTTCAATATCTCCTCGAAGGGCACTTATGTAAACATGTTGACACTAATTATTGTAATGAGCAGTGCCGAGAACAATCGCATCTGTTGTGACTGTCAAAAACATTTATTTAGTTTTTTATTCGATACTCAAGTATTTACCCATTACTTTTGAAGTTCAAGCTTGTAAAAATTTCACTTTTTCTTGAAAAATTAAAAACACTGGCTCTGGCATGCATATGGTATTTTTATTGCTAATTAATAAACAATAAAATGGGGCAGAGAACATAGATGTTATTGTTTTTTGGTATCCAAAATCATCCCATGTTATTTGTCTACAACCTTACCATATGTTTGGGCAACAAATTCAACTATAAATAATTAAGTTACATATGTTTGCTTTCAAAGTTCAAACACAATAATAATCACTTGTCACACAACAAATGTGAGTGGCATTATGCCATACATACTCATACATATAACTATAGCTTGGGTCATTCTAAATCTAAAATGCATGTGATGTGTTGAATTAAAAGAGGGCACTTTAATTAATCACTTTCACCAAAAATTGTCCTAGTATAACCAAGTGCACTCATTTCAATGTTATTATAATGACAAGTATAGCCAAGTACATTCATTTCAATGTTATTATAATGATTTAGGGCGGTGTTTGAAATTTTTTTAATTAATCGTAAAAATAAGCTTGTGCACAATATTGAGTCACCATTATTATTATTAAAAAAAGCAGTCGTCACACTCAATTTTGTATAAATTTGTAATAACTTTGTATATAAAAGAGTGCTAAGAAACAAAACCTAATATATAAAATCTAATTTCTATCCACCAAGGTATAATAATTTTTTTTTACACTAGCGATCTTGAATTGATGATTCCTTGCATATATTGTGCTCTAAGATTATAAATGAACAAAAATTATGCATCCAAAGCTAATAAATTGTAAAATTTTCGAATATAATATAACTACCTATATGTAAATTAAATAATATAATTTTTCATGCAAAAGCCATTTTCATTGATAAGTCATCGCTAGTGCAACATGTGGAGGATGACCTCTCCCATCAGTTAGTCACATTCGCTCACGTTCCCTAATTAGTACGAACATGATCACTTGGCTAAAATTCACCATGCCACGTAAGCGTTAGTTTTGGTTTGTTATAACTCAATTTCTTCTTAAATTAAATTATGTATCAACATTAAACTCTGACTATGAGTTTAAAATTGATCAATGTAATTTTAAATTATATCATATGTGTGCGAAGAGTGATTCGGTTGAAAACGTAAAAAAAATAAAAATTTCTCACTAGGTAGGTGAGGCTAGAATGAAGCTTATTAATTGTTGGTAGTAAAAATCATGTTATTTATTTGAATTATATCCCAATCCAAAGTTTTTAAATTCCTCAACTAATTATACATATATAGGGTCGGCGCCACGTAGCTATCAAATAGTAGCATAGAGAGGCCCCTTTGGGGTTACTTCATTATCTAAATTCTTCATTAATTCTTGTTACTGTACATTTCATGTGCAAGGGCATTGGTAGCCATGTGAAATTAATGCCTATCTTTTTTAGCAAGTAATAATAATACATGGGCACACACACTGGATAACTTATGTAACACCAATGCATACATAGGAAACTGCATGTCACTGAATGTAGTCCCTCACATTATATATGTTTCTCACTCCTTCCAAAATTATAATTCCTTACAAATATCCCAACTTTTTACAACTATCATCATAAATGATCTCCAATACATTAAATTTTTTATGTTGATTTTACAAATTTATCCCTTATCAAATGCGGGGTGCGAACATCGTAAAATAACAAATACAATAAATATTAATTTATAACTTAATATTACATTATGTGTGTTAATATTATTTACTTTTACTTGCATATACATATATATATACATATACACATGCGTGTGTGTGTGTGTTTCTATTATCATATTTAATTTTATGTAAACATATTTGGTTTTTACTTGTTTTCATATTCAATGGTAAAATGGTCAAAAATATGGCCAAAGGATTAAATTGATACTTAATTAAACTTCAGGAATGAAATTGACGAAAATTGAATCTTTGGGTCAAAATCAATAAAAGATCAAATCTTGGGTTTTTTTTTTTTTGATAATTTCCCTTTTAAATTATTTTGCTTCAAGAATAAAATCCATTAATGCCACTTGTTCAAAACATGGGGACCATTGCTAATCAGTTGAGACTATGATAAACTCGCATCAATTGGAAAGACCAGCTATGTCACTTGCTAAAACATAGAAGTATTAATATTTCAGTTGAAACTATGGGAATAGGACCACCAGATGCTAGGACCACTAACTTATTACTCCTTAGATTTTTATACTTTCTTCTTAATTGCACTCGTACTCTCTTCTTTTTAACACAAACGTTTAACAACTTAAGAATGTTACAATAATGTAACTTTTAAGATATATATGTATATATATTATTTATTTATTTATTTATTCATTTATTTTTTGAGCGGCAATAATAACTATAACAAGGTCCACTATGCTTCTAATGGCTAAATTTAATAATTCATACTAACCTTTTAGCGATATAACAAAGCTAGCAATTACCACTTGCTGGAAAATCTCGAATGAGATATGCTTCAATTGTTCTTGCACCAAGTTTGGGTTGAACTTTTGAGCACGATACAATAATCAAAGGCTAGATTGATTCAACTGATCAGTGTAAACTGTTAAAAGAATATGAATACTTGAATGATTTTTATTATCATAGTCAAGAAATATACAAAACTCACACACTTTGTAGATTTAGATCAATAGATTTCTTACACAAACACTCCAAAAAAGTAAAACTTCACTCTTATTTTACAAACTTCCACACTGATTATTCAAACTGACTCTTTTATTTGATAGATTAACTTTTATTTTACAAACTAACTCTTATTTTACAAATTAGCTATTCACACTCTTTATTCTCTCATTTTTTCCTCTTGCCTCACTTCATTAGTGTTGGCTCCTTTGCGGAGAGTATTTATTTATTTTTCTTTATCTCCAAGTGAGTGGCTCTTATTGGTTGCTCATATTTCTCTGATTGTTAATTGGTCGTCCAAAATTGTACTGATAAGATAAGGAATCCACTTTTGTGTAGTGCTCCAACAAACTTTTTGCCTTTGGATGCAAGTGGTGGTGAGTGTCAGATAATAACGTAGTTGTTTATTCACTTTCATCAACTTTTTGAGTGTTGGGTTACTAGCCTTCCATTATATTTTCAATGTTATGCCAATCTTCATCTTTAATGTTGTTCCAATAATGCTCCTCTTCGTCTTTGACATAATATATTTGATAATATATTTACCAAATATAGGGTAGAACCATCTCTTTAGTAAAAGCCTTATAAAAGGTAAATAAATCACGTGTACAATTTTTTACCTATGTATATACTATGAATCCCCTTTGACTCGTCTTATGTCATATTGATATTGTAATATTTAGAGTTGAAAACCATTCATCTAGGTTAAGTTCACTAATGATTTTTTACATTTGAATAATTTTTTAGTGATCTTATTTTTTTGGCTTTGTGGAACATGAATTCTTTTTTACATGTGGTAATAAAAGGATTAAAATCGAACTTTACATCTATTTCTATTTCTAATAAGTAGTATCCTAACTTGACTTTCCCATCGGGCAGAATTGTGACTCTTGTTGAATGAGTTGTAATTTGAATTGATTCATGATTAAGCTTGAGATTAACAATGGTACAGTCTATTAAGTTTGGTAGTCATAGTATTGGGCATCAAGTAACAATATATCCTATATGACTTAAATAGAACATTTACACTAGATATTTATTACGTCCATTATAAGTTCAACATATGATAGAGTATCCTCTAGGTCAATCTAGTGGCATATCCTCTATCAACTTATTGTGATTAATCCAATTAGTTACCCAATCTTGTTGTTCTTCTTTATTTCTTACATCCATGTATTTTTGAATAATACTAGAAGAATCATACGTGCATTGCACATGTTTTTCTCGGTATAATCAATTTTTTTTCCTTACTTTGTGAATAAAAAAATGATTAATCTATTTTTTATTTTTCAATTTATAACTATCATTGCCATTATATAAAAATATAATAATCATCTCTATTTTTTTATATTATTATCATAATATCATTTTTGTATATTTCAAAACTATAAATACATAGTAAACAAGTGTAATAGTTTTATGGCGTAATTTCCAAATACCCAATGTTTAATTTACGTAGTCTAGATTTATTTGATTATATGTAGTGTTATAACATTTTAATAAAAATAGTACTATTTATACAATTATCAATGACTTCTTTCTAATTTGAAGTTCCAATTCATGTATAATTAAAGTGATTTTTTTTTTAAAGATAATTAAAGTGACATGTATGTTGCTATTACAAAAATTAAAACTATATTAATGAACTATTACAATTCTCATCATTCAATGGTTATTTAAACACTTTCAATTTATTTTAATATAAACAGTACAATTTATAAAAATATATTTGTAACTTCATTCTTATTTATAATTTTCATTCATGTGTAATTAAAGTAAACATGAATGTTGTGGTTACAAAAAATCATATTAATTTGTTGTTACAATTCTCATAATTCAATGACAACTTAAATCCTTTCAATTAATGTTTCTCTATTACGTTATTAAAATTAACATGTGTTGCAATTCTAAAGTTCCACTCGGCGTAAAAATTACGTGGAGGCTCAGTTTTTAGTTTACTGTATATAATAAGCTACTTAAAAAATATAATCATAATTAATTATAAAAGAATTAAAAATTATGTTTAATATGCATCTTGTAGAATTGAAAGATAGTTGTCACAGTATGAATCATGAATTCTAACTATTTTTTTTTTATGAGTTTGTGGTAACCTAATATCCGTGATTAATATTTATTTTTTCATGCACACTCATATATAGACCATATATATAGGCCATACATTTAGTTCACTCATATTTATTTAAAAATATTTTGGAGTTCAAAATTAAAATTTAATATTATATAATAATATTTTGTTAGTGGAGCAAGGTATTTAATGACTTAATGACCTTTAATTTAATAAATTACTTATTTATCTTTTTTGTGTCTTTAAATGGGTAAAAAATTTATTTAATTTTATTGCTCATGAAAATGTATTTTTGGAATAAAAAATAAGGAAATCTTTCATAGGTTTTACCTTTTTTTTAGTAGAGTTAAATTTACACACATACGTAGTAATACTTGCATCTGTAATTTCAGGAGTTATGAACGACATTTTAGGTATAATGAAAAATGATGAAAGTTTGGCCTCCTTCACACTTTTATAGTTAGTAATAATTAGATTTAGCACATCATTTGGTATTTCGATATATCTATCTCAAAACTGTTCCTCTTTGGTCAATATCTTTTTCCCAGTATACAAATTTCCAATATCTCTGTAGATTGAAAAGTGAATGAATTTTTTGGGATCATTACTATATTTAACCAAGAAACTGTCATTTTGATTGTTGCATGCAATTACAATTTTTTTTAACAAAGTCTTTAGGTTTTTAATCCTTTAATATTATTATATACTAGAATTAAGTGGTTATGGTCTTTTGTTGCCCCAAAGTTTTAAAATTAAATCACATTATTTTTTGATGATAAAAAAATTATTTAAAATATACATGCCTTGTATTATTGTGTTTTAATTATTTTGTTAAGTATGCATAAGTTTTAGCTCTTTAAAACAGACAAAAATCATATGTGAAAGGATTTAAATTATTGTGACTCGAGGCATTTATCAAAGTAGATTTTCTATGTGCCTGAAGGCTTGTCCGGAACCTCAAGACCCCAGACATCCCCCGGATCAACATAGGTAGAGTTTGTGTTTTTAGAGCAAAAGTTAAAATTTGGCTAAGTTGGATACACTGTGTCCGGAGGCTTGTCAGGATTCGGACACCCACCGGACAGCCCACTCCGGGCCTCTGAACAGGTAGCAGACAACACATCTTTCCTTTTTCCAACTTTGTTACTATGACGGTTTCATCAAGGGACAATAAGCAACTTCCTTAACATGCTCGTCCCCCTTAAATATGAGATATACTCTCCATTACACTCTATTGAAGATCAAGCAAGTAAGAATTGAAGTGTGAGAAGCTCTAAGCAAAACCCAAAAACTAAAAACTTCCATTTCAAACATATTCATACTAGTAAAAACCTTTGATTTCAGTTTTGAAATAGTTGGTTGAGTGACTTTTGATTATCAATATTTGTTGTAAACATTCAGACGTATCTTATAAACTTCCAAGCTTCTTTTCTTGAGTGAATTTTTGAGTAATTTGAGAGGGATTGTATACGGGTTGTGAATACAAGCTCGAACTAAGAACTCGGGTAGCTCGAGGGTCAGGTTTCAAGTAGTACCCAAAAAAGTGATTGGTTTTGGCTATGGTTTAGGATCCGGAAATGTAACCGGTCCTTTAGGGTGTAAAGATTTACATTTCAAACTAAAGGGAATTCAAGCCAAATAAACTTAAAGAGTGGACGTAGACGTCCTACTTATTCATTATCGGGAAAGACAACCGTTGAACCACTATACATCGCAGTGTCGTATTTCTTTCTCGCACTTTATTTTCTATACTTTTCTTTATTATTTACATTTTCTCATTCATCATACATATCACAACATTTTTGTAAAAAGAGGGATAAGTTTTTACTTGGTAATATTTAAAAAAAACTAATTCACCCCCCTCTTGATTTGCCATTTAGTTCAACACCTTCCTTATAGACCTCTTGGTAAGAGTTTGATCCTTGTAGACTCAATCCCACACTTTCATGAGATTAAGTTATGATATTTTTTTATTTTTTTTTTTTTGCACAAATTGATATTTTTAGTGGAATAACGTCTAAGAGTATCCAATAATTTTCCTTCGGAGCTCTAAACTTTTTTTTATCATCTTGTATTTTAGTTTTGCTTTTTTTTAGAATTATGGTTATTCTTGTTTTCATGGAAAGCTATATAGTAGAACTGTAGAAGCTCCTCAAAAAAAGTTGTCCTGTTACTGGAAACTCAGGTCCAATAACATAGGATTGAATGCCATCAAAACTTTTATTTAGAGAAAAATATACAGGTTAATCAATCATATGGAACAAGCAAGATAATAAGGTGGGCATGAAGAATATAGAATGTCATTGTTAACCCTTTTTCACAAAAACCAACCCTTTGATGGGTATTAAATAATTTCAAAATAAGATCTTGATAACTTACAGAGGTGAATTGTGGTTCTCAACACCTTAGTTTTAGGATTTCTTTAATAGAGCATGGTGAGAAAAGTAAATAATAAAAGTTGTAAACAATATAGAAATCGAATAACAAAATAACATCTCATTGCTCAATATAATTATCGATTAAAACCTTTTGGTGGATAGAAGTGTAATGAACGAGACCACGATCGATCGCTCAAAATACGGATGGAAAGTGAAATAACAAATGTAATGAACGAGAGAATGCTCGATTGCTCGATACAACAAGTTACAAAGAAACTATATTAATCTACTCCTAAGTTATGTTACATCTACTCCTACTTTTAGATAAAGAAAATAAGCCCATTATTGATGTGTGTGAGGATCCTATTTTCGCATGTCTCTACATTATATTTATAGAAAAAATTACAAGCAACTTCCGGTAACCGCTCTTTCAAATTTGAAATTCAAGCCATTGCACCAATCTTCAAGTTATGCCACCAATATTCAAGTTATAAGGGCCAAATTTTGTTATAATTTAAATTTAGAATTTTAAATTATATTGTAAACAATGTCCCCCTCATTTGGTTAGTTTTGAATAAAATCAGGCAAATGATACTTAAAATTTCTCTTGAATTGGCTTCGTCGATACGATATTCAACTATCGACAATCGACTTTTTTTTGTTGCCAAGCCTCTTCTAGATGACTTAGGCTTTTAATTTTCACCAAATCTTTTATGAAGATTCATCGACTATAAACTTCTTTTTGTTGCTAAATTTTTTCCAGATGACATTACGCTATAGATTCATCATTTTCTTTTTTTTAGTTTTTATAAAGAGTTGTCAAATTGATTTTTTAAGAATCTTCTAACTCCTTTATTTTTTCCCCCAAGTTGGTCGATACGATACTCGACTATCAAAAATTAACTTCCTTTTGTTGACAAGTCTTTTATAAATAATGTTAGGCTTTTCAAATGAAAAAATAAAAAAAAGCAGAAATTTTCACTACGTAGGCAAATTTAAATATCATTTGTGCACGAATGCACTGTTGGATCATCCAAATTTTTTTGAATTAGGTTCCTAATACATAAATGTTCAATATGTATGGTGGAGATTGAATTCGAAGACTTTTACAGTGATGAAATTAGATTTCGAACCAAATCATTCAAATATGGATAGAAAAACAGTTTTCATGTACTGCAAATTTCTAACATCAATTGCTCACAAATCCACCCTTATGTCATCGATTCCTTTTAGAAGTAGGTTCTTAACACATAAATGTTTAATTTGTATGGTGGAGATTGAATTTGAAATCTTTTAAAGGGTTCAAAATAGGCTTCAAATCTGATCATTCAAATTTGGATCGCTTTGTTTTGCCCCCCAAGTTAGAGTTTTCTTGAAATTGATCCTTTAAAGTTCTTTAAACAATTTCTTTTCGTTACCCTCTTGGTTGGACTCTCAAAAAACTTATTAATTTTTTTATCACTCGCCATAACTTTAAATTAGTCAAGACGGGTCCTTCTTCTAGTGCAAAAAATTGTTAACCCTTTTTGAATTAAACCAATTCTTCGAAGGGTGAAATTTTATTCGAAATAGAGTCCCGTTAACTTATAGAGGCAGATTGTGGTTCTTCACATTATAGTTTCAGGATTTATTTGATAGCGTATTGATATATCTAAGTAAGTATTGCAACCGAATAACAAAAGAAATTTTCATTGGATAAAAATGTAATGAATTAGAATTTAAATTATGAAAATTTAATCTTTGTATAAACAACATAATAATAGATCTGGAGGCTTGATATCATCTACATACAAAAAGAGAAAATAGAGGGAGTGTGGCTCTTGTTAGCGTAACTAGTAAAAAGTATTGGAATATTTCAATAATTATGGGGCCACATATATAAATATTAAATGTATTGTACTATCATACTAATGAGTCCAACTAAAGTGATTTAATTAAGATTAAGTATTTGGCTTAAAGGTATAAATGTTATGGAATTAATGTGTAGATTCTTAAGTGATATTTCTAATTTTATGAGGAGGCGAAATAAGAAATATCTAAACCTAATATTTGACTTAGTACAAATAATGGGGTTATGGTCCCCAACTAATACAACATAAAAGAAGAATACTAGTTCTTTTGATTCTTCTATACATCCCCATCACTAGAGAAAGAGACAAATTAACTTTTATCATTAAGGCGGTATCAGGTTGGAAGATCTGATCTGTTTGAAAACTTTCAGACATGGATTCAAGTAATCTTTCCCTATTAATTTCTCTATATCTCTTGAATTAAATGAATTTAAGTATATAATATATAAATTTGTCTATAATACATTATTTTGGTCTTAATTAATACATTTATGTTCATTATGAATTAATTAGACTACAAAATTGTTAAGGTTAGACAAATCCAATCACGAATATTATGAAATTTGTTGTATAAAAATTCTACAAGTGGTATCAGAGCCAACCCATATATGATTCTTGAGATATTTGGATTTAGATGTTATTTTAGAATTTGTTTTGATAATATTATGTTTTTCTTTATTTTGATTCAAAGAAAAATTATAATATATTTGAGTTGTGTTCGTATTTTCGTTGGGATGAATATTTTGTATTCTTGATGAACCTTTCTTCATCAAACGAGAATACCAATGATTTTGGTTAGAACGAGACCTAAATTATTTGGGTTGTCATTTTGGGGTTCAGATCAAATAAAGGAATAACTGAGACTAATTTTGGTACAATTTTATAAGGTCCCAAAAATCTCCATTGGATCATTCATTATGATCGGTCTATATTATTTGCAAAATTTTTGATCGGACCACTTTGTGGTTAACAAGTCCATTGTTGGGACCATAGTTTTGACTGGACTATTAATTATCAACCAGTCCACTTTCGGTTACATTTTTGGACCGGTCCATGGCATATTGACCTGTCCATTTAAGGCTAGAAATAAAAAAAATTAAAAAATTAGACATTTTTTATAAAGAATTTCAAAAGAAATAAAGTTAAATTCAAATACTAATGGTACATTAATTTATAACTTATATTTAAGTTGTAATACACTCTAATGAATTTATTGAAACAACATGTCACAAAAGTGACCTCTCTTGCGTAGATAATTCAATACGGATGTCATAAGTGTGTATTTTCATGCAGGTGTTAATCAACCTAAAGGAGGGTTAATATTTGGCAAAACCTGTAGTAATAAACATGTGACAATTGTTATGTATTTACAGGTAAATAATAAGTCGATTCAAAGAAAGGCCTATTATTTAACATGATTAATTGTCAATGCCCGATTGCTATAATAAGTATACCACTTACAGTTAATATTACTGTCCAAAGACTTGATATTAATATTGTACTGGGTATCTTGAGATTAAGTTTACCATTATTTGAATTTCTTTCTTTTATTACATTCAGTTATCAATCTAAATTAATTTTTTTCTTGTTCTCTATTCAGCTAATCTTGTTGTTATATCTGCTAATCTCAATTCAATTCCCATGCTAAATGGAAATAACTTTAAGGACTGGAAAGAGAACATTAATATTGTTCTTGGCTATTTAGATCTTGACCTTACACTTCGGATCGAACATCCCACTCCTCTTACAGCAGCAAGTTCCTCTACTGATAGAATGAACTATGAGAAATGGGAATGCTCAGTTTGCATAAGTCTAATGATCATTAAGTGCGTTATTCCAAAGGTGTTTAGGGGTGTTGTATCTGACACTATTACCAACACAAAAGAATTCCTTGCTGAAATCGAAAAACGATTTGCAAAGAATGATAAGGTGGAAACAAGCACACTTTTATTGCGCTTGATTTCCATGAAGTATAAAGGCAAAGGTAATGTAAGGGAGTACATCATGGAGATGTCTTATATTGCTTCAAAACTTAAGGCTTTAAAGCTCGAGTTGTCTAATGACTTGCTCGTGCATTTGGTAAAGCTCTCACTTCCTACACAATACAACCAGTTTAAGGTTAGTTACAGTTGCCAAAAGAAGATATGGTCTCTTAATGAGCTCATTTCATATTATGATCAAGAAGAAAAGAGGTTGAAGCAAGACAGGATTGACAGTGCTAATTTGGTAATAACCCCTAAAAGAAAGAATAGGGGCCAAAAGAGAAAAAATAATGAAGTTGTTAACTATGGTCCAACACAAAAGAAGCAACATAAGGAAAGCAACGGTTGTTTCTTTTGTCATAAATTAGGACATGAAAAGAAGGAATGTGCTAAATATCATGCATGGTGTGCAAAGAAAGGGTTGCCGGAGCTACCGAAAACCAAGTGATGGTGAAAAATACATCTTTGTGGGTGACGGAAAATCTGTGGAAGTGGAGGCAATAGGGCATTTTAGGCTATTATTAAGAACTAGTTTTTATTTGGATTTGTTGAATACTTTTGTTGTACCATCTTTTAGACAAAATTTAGTTTATGTTTCTTTGTTGGACAAATTTGGTTATTCTTGTTCATTTAGAAACAATAAGTTTAATATATCTTTAATTTCGAAAATTGTTGGTGCTGGTTTCCTTAATGTTGTGATAACCTATATATGTTTGAAAATATCATATCCTATAATGAAACCCTACATGCAGAATTACGAGATACTACACGCAAATTAAATAAAGAAAATTCAGCCTGGCACAAGCAATTAAGCCATATCTCTAGAAATAGAATGGAAGAACTTGTGTCTGATGAGATTTTACATTCTCTTGATTTTACAAATTTTGATATCTATATTGAATGTCTAAAGGAAAAATAGACCAAAACTAAAATATTATGTGCCGAAAGGTCTACGAAAGTTTTACAATTAATACATACAGATATAT
>MKEJ01016585.1:0-15674 GCA_001753735.1 Embelia ribes
TCTTATTAATATAAAAGTTAAGCTTTCTTGAACTTTTACTTTAATCACGATATGTGTCTGCATAATTTTTGACAAATATCTGCATAATTTTTTGATAAATGACTGTGTAATTTTCTGAAAAATATTACCATCAATTTAGCTATCAAAATCAATCTAAATTTTGGAAAGAAAAATATTTCCATCAAATTAAACTATCACGACCATATATACACAAATTTATCTAACATTATCTAGGAATGTCTTTACTTTACATCACTATTCTTCTCTAATCTAACAAGCTGAAAATAAGAGATCTCGTCCGATCTCCAAATCATTTTACAAAATTATATAAATAAATCTATTATGAACTTATTAAGTTTAAAAATGTTATAGCTTCTCTATTATTACGCAAATAAATGCACAAAATCTAAGGTTCCTATCAATCATCAAAAGATTATCATAATAAATATTATTCTTTTAAAAATATTATTATAATAGAATTCCTCCCAAAACCAAAACTAACTTAAGACATTGTTTTTTCTTCAAAATATAATTTTAGTATAAATACAACCAAACCTGAAATCATAAAAGAAATGAAAAAAAAAAAACAAAAATAGAAGATGTCATATTATACATTTTTTTAATCCAAATAATACTATTAAAAATATAACTAATAAAACTTATCATTATAGAATCCCATCAAACCTAAACTTTTTGAAAAATACAATTTATTAAATTATATCATTTTTTTTGAAAATATTACCATAATATAATTCCTCTAAACCTAATTTTCTTAAAAACATATATGAAAAAAATTATAACATATATCAAAATCAACTCTATGCATGAGAGCCAAATAATAAGATAAAATATATTTAAGTTATAATGTCAATTTATTTTACAAGTAAAAATTTATATATTTAAAAAATATAAAAAATTATTTTGGTCAAAATTTTTTGAAAAAGTTGTCCTTTCAATTTATTCAACATATTTTTGATAAAAGTCTGCATAACTAATTGACACGTGTCCTATAAATTTAGAATAAATTAAAAAAAAAAATTATCATAATAGACTTTCACAAAAAATAAACATGTTTGCTAAATAAATTTATTAAAAATAAATTATTTTATTTGTAAATACTACCAGAATAAAATTTCTCTAAACTTAATCATATTGGAAACATATAAAATATATACCAAAAACGATTCTATACATGGGAATAAAAGGATGAACATTATAATAAAAAAGATAAAAATTTGTTTATGTTGAAAATTTAAAAGTTATTCATTCAACAATTTCCATATAACTAATTGATAAATGTCCCATGAATTTAAGATTTTTAAACAATACATATTATAGAACTCCATCAATTTAAATTTCTTGGGAAAATATAACTTATTAAATTATATTATTTTATTAAAAAATATTACCATATTATAACTTCTCTAAGCATAATTAAATATAAACCGATTAACTATAAATTAAAATTTAAAAATAATTAAAATATTTAGTCCTGCATTCCTAAAAATAAATAAACTTATTTGTCCTGTGCATTGAATATATTTAATTAAACTTAGTCGTCCTATATTTATAAAATACCACTATAACAAACAATTAAGACAAATATAAAACTAACAATTTAAAAATAAGGCGTTCTTCATACAATCCGTGCAACGGACGGGCTACATGCTAGTTATAACATAACAAATAATAGGCATATAAAATTTTTAAATAAAAAAAATTCTAAATATATTAAATTTAGTCAGAACATAATCACAAACCTTTTCTCCTATTGCCATTGTGAAAGTCGAATCACTACGCCGATAAGAATAACTCCTTCCAACAATCCAAAATTCATATTGAAATTGGATCAGTGAGTCTGTTTTATAGTCGTTTTAAGCAACTCTTTACATGACTTTTAAGTTAAATTGTTAGTAATGCTTATATTAATTGTTACTTAGTTACACTTATAGGTGGTAGTACTCAGGCGTGAGAATTTGGAAAACATTTTAATTAAAAACAAGATAACTTTGAGAATGAAGTTTTAATATTTATATATCTTATTTTATAATCATTAAAATTATGCTCGTTATTACGAACTCAAAGTCATCTGTAAATGATGAAAATATATGAAATTACCAATATATTATTTATTTTGGAATAAATTGGTTTTTATGATGTTTAATGTTGATATTTTTTCTTTTTTTGAGTATTGTAATATTTTAAATATGAGCAAAAACTATATGAATTACTAAATATGTTGTTTTTCTTAATTTTTAGGGTCACATTTAACAAATTTTCAAATTATAAAAACTATTATTATTGTAAGTGAAGCAATAGCAACTAAATAGAATTACTGTTGAAACTATGTGGACCACCACTGTAATTATCCCTAGCAATTTTAAAAGTGGATATTGGATAAATGTTGATATATATGTGTTGATATATATATGTTGTTAAATACATTATTACCATTTTTTGTTCAAATTATCAACTAAAACAGTTATAATTTTGTGATAGTGAGAAATATATTTTCGGATTATAAAATAGAGGAAATTGTAGAAAGTATTCATACTTTTATAATAAAGTTAGATGTTGTATCTTACATTTTGGAGAACTAATTGCATGTATGATGTAACTTTAATTTACTACTAGATGTATATTAAGCGGTTAGTCTATGCCAAAAATTGCTTTAATCTATCATTAACGCTGCTTTGGAATTGGCGCAAGTTTTTTTCATAGGATAATGTGATGGAGAAGTAAATGGCCTTCATATATGTACACGAACTTTATGAAGTGGATTTTCTTTCCATCAAATTAATTCTTTATCCTTGCATATCATTAGTGCTGGCAATGACTACCTTGGAGACCGAATACATCATAGTGAAGTTGAAGCTTATTTGATCTTGCAACTGCTTTTACTTGTAAAAGTTAATTAGAATTTAGTTTGACCCCCAGCTAATGTCCCTAGACAATTCTCTGTGTGCTGGATCATTTTGGCTTCAAGCCTTCAATGCTTTTTTAGTCTCATGGACAGGACAGAAAAGATGGCATAAATTTCTTATTTTTGTCAACAGATTTTACGAAAAAAGTATCCGCAATTCGGGCAGTTACATAATGGATACTTCATGCAACAGGTTTTTCCTTTTCCCTCTCGCATCATTAGTTGATTTTACTGGTTTCGTGCTCTTATGTTGATAGTATATTACAGGACGCTGAAGAATGTTGGACACAACTTCTGGACACCCTCTCTCAGTCCCTTAAATCACCAGGCTCCAGGTAATTCGGTACTTTCCTTATAACGTTCTCGTCTTTTGAAGCAGTTCTGATTGGTTACAACTTCTTTAATAAAAGAACAGATCAGCGTTTAATTACCAGCTTTTCACAGATTAGATAGCTCACACTTTTAAATCATCTGGCTAAATTTCTTCCATTTGTTTCCTACTCCTCAAAAAAATTCTTCCTTTTGTTTCCCTTTCCAACTTCTCTTTTTCATGAAGAATACTGGTTTAACTCTTATTCTTGTTGAAGATAGAGACCTTATAGAGCATTTGTTTGCAGTGAGGATTCAGGTGCAGTGAAGTCACTTTTCGGTGTTGAACTAGTGAGCAGGTAATTTCTATTGTGTGCGTACTTGGAAAGCATAAAGAAAAGTTCACATAGCTGGTTACATTTATCTTTATATTGTGGCATTTCTGTGCATGAGTATGTGAACTTTATCTTAGTTATTATACCATTCAATTTTTTTATATAAATGACCAGCCTATGCAATGTCTCTGGTTCTAATATTTAGACTGGACTAGAAATGGAGACAAGCTTTATGGCTCAAATAGTATACCTTTGATACCTGTGCGTTTCAAATTTCAATATGAGTTGATGGGTAAGAGTGTCCCTTCTGACCTTTGCTTCTATGTGGCTTTGGAAGGAAATTACATATGTTTCTTTTCTTATCCATTTTTTATTGTTGGCCTTTGTGTAAAATCAGGGTGTATTGTGAAGAAAGCGGTGAAGAAAGCTCCGAGATCGAGTCATTACATTCCTTGAAGTGCCATATATCGCAGGCGGTTAATCATTTGCATGAGGGACTTAAACATGCAAGTGTCATGGCTAAATTAAGCGATTTTTCTTTTCTCCTGCTCTCTTGGCTTTCTCTGTCTTTGTTATAACTTTTTCCAGAGGACGGGCACACTGTGAAATTTGGTTTTCCATTACTTAAATTTCTGACCTCATAATTCATGAGAGCAAGTGTTTAGGAATATTTGTGTTTTTACCATGTTAGCGTGGAGTATTGGCCATGGTTTACCTAACTAATGCTTAACCAATATTATACATGGGTATTATGTGCTATTTTTTCTTGAGAAAATTATGTTTGAATATTCAAATTTGTAAGATGCTGCTCTAATTGACAAGTTTGCCAAAAGTAATGTGCTTTTAGTCAGCAGTTAGAGCTGCTCTTGGATGGGTGAAAACCAATTATGAGGATGAGATGCCTTTTCCTATTGGAACTGTCATGGTAAATCCTGAAAATTTGGTATTTGGGCAGGGTCTGAAATCAGAACTGGAAAAGATTTCCCTTTCTTTGGGCCGCAATGCATTGTACATCAAAGAATCGTCTATAAATAACTTGCCAAAGTAAACGCTGAATTTAACTTTCATTTGTTGGCTTCAAAATAGAAATTTGAGGTTACACAAGCACCTAATGGTTTTCCTGTTTGCTGTATGAGCAGGTACTTGACCATTCAGTTTGTGCGATTTTTCTGGAAGAGAGAATCAAATCAGAAGGCCAAGATATTGAGGGTAAGTTCAGTTTGCCCCGACATGAATATATATCTATATAATTTTGTGGTAAAGAGAGTCGGGCATAAAATAGTATTTGGGTCTGCGGGCTGTCAAGTTCTAGGAGGACTAAGAACACCCTGACACAAAGGGACCTGGATAAAACTTCTAGTGTTTAGTACTTTTAGTTGGCCCATCAATCTAAATTTTAGGAAATTGAGCACGACTATAAATCGTGTGCTTCCATTCAACTCAATTTGAAATATCTGTTTCAGTTTTGTTGGGCGTAAAAAATATTCATATTTTGCAGAAAGTGGACTTTCCATTGGTGTTGGATGTTTACGACCTGTGCTCAGATGATCTTCGGCAAAAACTTGATGCTCCTCGTCAGGTACTTATGGTTTCCTGCTTCTTCAATGTTTTTTTGTTGTGGCTTTGTCATACAGAAATTATTCTCTTGCTGCTGCCCAATTTTTTTTTTTCTTTTTTCTTTTGAAATGGTCAATTTTGAACTTTAAATGCCCCTGTTAGATTTTAAGAGAAAAGGAAGCTAAAAAGGCTGGTTTGAAGATCAAGGAGAAGAGCTCTTGTTCAGTGGATAAAGATGTCAAGATGACTGACATGGAGGTAGATAAATTATTATCTTGCAGAAGCAAAATATTTTTTCTGGATAGTTATCACCCTTTTCTGTTTTATCTGTTTTTGCAGGGATTGGCAAATGGAAGTGGAGAATCATCTAAAGCTGTCTCACAAGAAGGTAAGAAGGTTGAAATAGGTTTCAGATTGAATTTGGGTGGATACTTTATTGTATATAATCTGGGATCTAGGTCATTTCAATTACAAATGATATCTATAGACTATAGCACATTTAGGTTTTCACTGTCCTGTCAAGGAACATCACCTCTAGATTTTTCAGGCCTTGCAGTTGAGAAAATCACAAATTTTTAGGACAAACTGTTGAGAATTATCTATTGGTAGTTGAGGTCAATGTTTGCAGAAATTTCCTTGGGTACGGCCATAAAAGCCAAGTCATTTTTGCTCTTTAGTTTGCATATTCCAAACATACCGATCTCTTATGCTGTCCATTTGTCATGGTTTTTCTGAAAGATGTTTCTTAAAAATCAAGTTTCTCGTATGATAACTTGAATTAGACGGGATTTATATCATGATTGCGAGAATGAATTTTATGATCCAATTCCGGTGCAGCTCCTTGAATTGCTGTATGATCTTATGCCATGAGGTGCAGATGGAAAAAATACTAAGCTTTAATACAACTACTCAACATTATAAGGTTAACTGTGTCTTTAGATGTTGTGCCAGGCAAGGAAATGCATTTAACCGGATTATACGATCTGGTGGCTGTACTGACTCACAAGGGTAGAGGTGCTGATTCAGGGCATTATGTTGCTTGGGTCAAACAAGAAAATGGTTAGTTTATTTGGTCGAAAACCACATCTTATGTTTAGTTGTCATGGTATGTACTAGCACTATTGTTTAATTGCTGAAAAATCATCTTATTGGTTGTAGGGAAATGGATCCAGTATGCTGACGATAATACTATTCCACAACGGGAAGAAGATATTTCTAAACTTTCTGGAGGAGGTAATTATTCTGAAATACTCTCTCTGGTGTTTCCTATAGTATACTATCGGCCTTGGTAGAATAAAAAAATTTTGAAAGGATTATTACCATGTGAAATCGAGTCAATCTTCTACAATAATAGTTGTGGGAAGTATCGACTGGCTGACGTTATCTTCGTGTTATTTTAGGTGATTGGCATATGGCTTACATCTGCATGTACAAGGCCCGAGTTCTGCACATGTAACCTTCTTCTTTTCTTTCAATTTAATTCAAATATTCAATGGTTTTGAACAAGTTGATTGTGGTTTGTAGATGACTTCTGAGTCTGAAATGGTTTGATTTCTTGATTACATATAACACATGTTGTACTTCGAAGTCTTTAAATTGATTTTTTGGGCGATGGAGGTTACGGCTTTTGGATGTAGCTTTTCTGCTACTCATTAGACTGTCCACAATTTTTTTTTGTGTTAATTGTTTTGTATCATCTTCTCCGGGCAATGGGGATTGAACACTTGAATCGCTTGCATATGACGGAAAAACACTCAGTTCAAGATTTTCTTTATTAGTAATTACTTATCCGGTGGTTAGTTTATACCACTCTCACGCCGCTTGAGTGATGGGTGGCCTAATATTGACTGTTGGTTCCGTGATAGAGCTTATCCATTGTTGACGTTTCATCCTGTTCCGGTGTACTCTACGTGTCACCGCCAGAGTTAGAAATTGTAACTTGGGGAATCCGTTAAACAAGGAGCCATTTTAACCCTAGACAGGTAGCATAACCGTTAATGTGAGCTCTCTCAGTGGTGCCCTAGCACTTCAATCGACAGGGGGTACTAAAATAAAGTTATTTTTATTTTGTGCCCTTGAAACATGACAAAAACTCCTAAAACGTTATGATACTGCTATAATCCCATCGATAATTAAAGATCTGCTCCTTTCACCTACTTCGAATGAAATAGGCATTTCATTGTGAATTTAAGAGCTCGTTTGGTTGCAACTTTGGATCTGAATCCTTTCAGCTTCTTGACTTAAAAATCTTACATGTATTTGGCTGCTTATGTTTCAACATAGAAATCCAAAAGTTTCAAGTTCTATCATTACTCAATCCGATTTGAATTTTTTGCATAAAAATCGAAAACAGACAAAACCCAAAGCAGGCAATTAACATTCTTCATACATATTTCATTTATAAAGCCAAGTTTGTAACTCTATTATAGTAAAGCTGGAGTTTTTCCTAAGAAACCTAGGCATCATGGAAAAAGATGTAAATATAGCAGCAACCTAAAGACGGGCAACACTTACTAATTAAAGTTGATACCCGAGACCAGCAATAAAAGAGATTCTGGTAAAGGGTACCCAAAAAAGAAGCCAACGCAAAAGAGAAATTTTGATGTCGGTGACCAAATTTGTGACCTCTGGCTCTGAGGGGAAAGACGTGATGGGACCAACATGGAAGAAATCCACAAGTTTTTTGGGACTAAAAACGTAATTTATCAATTTAGAAACTAGGCAGTGATGGGCAAACCTTTAACATTTTGTTGAGAGATTGCTACAAGCATTTCTTTTCCATCACAGTTAAACCTGAATAATAACAACAGCACTGCATTTTTCCTTTTGCATAAGAAAAAGAAAAAAAAAAGAGAGAAATTTAGGGTCGATCAGAAAAAGGAAAACTAAAAAACAAGAAGAGGCAAGCATGGAGAAAGCAGTCATCTGGAGCTAAGAATAAATATTCATCGCTTTGTCATTGATTTTGTCGCGCCTACTTCTTTCATCCATGAGAGACAGGTATCTATGGAACATTAGAAATTTGAGGAGTTTTTACCCACTTTGCTGATAGGCAAGCATAGGAAGACGGTTTTCCCCGAACAATAGCTGCCCCAAAACGCTTGAATCAGCAAAAATATATTATCATCTCGGAAAATCTTTATGCATAATACATGTACAAGCTATTTGCGGCTGCACAAGCAATTGAATTTTCGGTTGGGTGCCATGCTAAGTGGAGCAATTTTGTTGTGAAATCAAACGAATTTCCATTTGCGTCAACTCCAGGACTTTCAGATCCTGATGAAAAGGAATTAAAAATTTCATTGAAGCGAAAATAGGCATGACACACACACAGAATGAGGGGGAGAGAGAGAGAGAGACCTCGTCTGACCACGCGACTAATACGAGTGAGCGATCTGGAAGGCGTTGAAGGAGTCTGAACTTGTCTCCTAATATGGCATATAGAAAATTTTTCAGTCATTACTTTCACAGGATAAAATCAAACTTATGTGATGTTCTGAACTAGCTGCTTCTGGTCCAAAGCAAGATAAAACAAGTAACGCAAGTAACAGCTGGAATAGATTGCAAAATTGCAGGTTTAAAGAAACCGATACCAATCAAAGCTTGAAACCATAAATGATACCTCATAGGATTTTTACTGGCTTCCAACGTAGTTGCTTCAGTACTACCAGAAGAACGACCAAACACTCGGAACAGATTGCTGCATCACAATTATCTTACATTATATACAAACCCCCACCCAAAAAAAAAGGCAATAAAGGCAAGTCAGTTGCAGAAATAGGCAGACCTGTAAGAACCCGTTGCCACTCGCTGACCATCACCACTCAAGCAACACTCAAATTTATCAAAGATGGAATCATTTTCATATAAATCACATAGCTGCGCGGAAGCAAATATACTTAGTTTGCCGACACATCAAAGTAGCATAAAATTTGGACAATGATATAGATAAAAACATAAAGTTACCTTAGGTCTTAGATGTTCGTGAACCTGGAAGGTAGAAACTGGACTTGAATCCATGTTAATATCCCACAACTGCAACCAATTAAATAGGATTTCAGTATACACCATCATGACAATAAAGCACAATACACTAGTTCTCAAAAATGTTTTCCAACACATTCTCTTAAGTCGCATTTTTCTGTGTTATAATCTTGTTTTGCATCTGTGAATGACCTCTCGTAGTTAGGACCTACATTTAGTTTGACACGGGAACCAAGAACCTAGACCAAAATGCTCTCTAAATTTAGGTTCATAGGCCTTTAATTTTTAAAGTCACTCAATTTCGAAAACTCTGACCAAATAAGTTTTTCACTACAATCTAAGCACCTAGAAAACAAAACCCAAGCAAAGAGGTTCATAGGATAATGGCACAGGAGAGAAATAGTGGAAGACTTGACTGCAATCCTTTTTTTTTTGTACACAAGTAATACTGCCCATAAATATATTGTGAATACCACACCTAATCCATGTATAAGTACATCAATTACCCATAGCAAAATTATAAAGAACTCTAACTGAAATTATATATATAGCCTGTTGAAGTACTAGTCCAAGAGTTTACATGAATTTGTTAAAAGGTAAGAGATGCCAGGACTCCGGAACAAGTATGCTTCAGTAAAAAAATAGGTCATACATTACTTTTGTTAGTCAAGACATGAGTGTGAAATAATATGCCAGACAAAAATGTCTCATTTAAAGCACTTGTGAATGACACAACTGTTAAGCTTCTTGCAATGTAACTGTCTACCTTACGCATTCCATCGAGAAACAGATAATAGAGAATAAAATAATTCTTTACTGCTTTTGCATGCTTTCTCCAATCTACAATGTAAGCCATTCCAAAACAGTACGGAAACACCGTACATTAAATGCCAATCCACATAGCTTGTACAGGTGACAAGCTAAATAGAGCTGAGAATAAAACAATGACCATCACCACACGCTCTGGCTAATTAATATTCCAGCAAATAACTCATTTTTATGACAGGTTCAAACCTTAAGAGTCATGTAATCACGGCTGAGTATATATCTTCCATCCTTTCCAAATTTAATATCTGATATTGAGGCTATTATTTCTGTAAAGAAAGATCGTGAACCCGGCGTTTCCTGCTCTTCAAATCTGCATCCAATGTATATAATAGATCGATTAAGCTAAAGACATTAAAAAAGTTCAAATAAACTCTCATGAATCCCTCCATTCCTTGTTGACTTCCCTTCACCGCCCCACCCCCAGCACAGGGAAAACCACGAGAAAGGGAACCAAGGACCAAAAAATAAGTGGGAGAGCATTCACGTGGATGCAACGGCTAGCTTGCTTCCAGAATTTCAAATTCAAATAACTATATAACAGCTCATTTAGGCAAAGCAAAACAGGAGCCAAGGAACTCACAATTTAAAATGTGAATCACATAAAGCTGATTGCCGCAAATCAATTAGACGGATTGAACCCTTTGAACTACTGTACGCTAGCATGTTACAATGAGAAGGATGAAACTCCGCTGATGTTATCACCTCTGCAAACAAAAATATGGTCAAGTACAATGATTGGACTTATTGCAATGACACTAATAATTTCAAGCTGGCATCCTACTAAGCAACAACACAATTGCATTGCATAAGGCGTCACAATAGCTCTCAACACCTTTTTTAGAGATGTAAGACTGCAGATAGAAAAGCTTCAAATAAGCCATCTACACGGATATAGGCAACAATCTCATTTTCACCAATGGTCACCCATTGAAACACACAGCAGTCTACAATTCTACGAGGCATGCAATGAATGCCATTTTTCGCAAAACATCGTATTTTGTTTGTCTAAAAAGGCTTAGTTGTAATGAATTTTATGCAGTAAAAAAATCACTTCATAAGAGCTTCATGTTTAACCGAACATCCCATATCAAGTCATCATATCACATAGGTGGAAAATAAGATCATTTATTCTGCATGCATAAAGGCAAATACCACCGTTCAACAAAAATTGAAACCAAAAGAGATCCATATGTATCAACATGTCAACACCCTGACATGTTCCGAGGCATATTAGCATGGTTTACTAATCCTGTTCTAACCAGAAATTAGAAACAGAACTTACAAATTTTCAAAAAGTAAAGCAAGACAACAAAATGGAATTTTATAAACATGGGCTCCAGTTCGGAAGCAGATACACAAAACAATGAGCACTGTACCAGTTAAATCCTCCATGTTTGCAGGCTTGACATCAACAATGTTAAAACTTTGATTGCTAATTTCCAAGTTCCAAAGGTTTATTCGCAGATCATCTGCTGATATAAATGTTTCACCATCACTGGGATATAAAAAAGTGAGTCAGAAAACGAAAAATGTAAAACCATATCATATATGATGGCAGTCAGACTAAAAAGCAATCCATATTTAAGAAAGAACCTAATGCCCACCTTTGGCTCAATTGGACAAACATTGTTTGATGGTAGCAAAGATAAACCAAATTTACATATAATTTTCAAAGCAAAGACGACAAAAATAAGGAAAAATACAAATGGGATGCAGAGTTATAATATGACCACCATTAATAAGACAACCCATTGAGTTGAAAAGGAGCATCTTTAGAAAAAAGTTATATGACTCACCTGTTATTTGAAATAGAATTGATATGGTAGTCATGGGCATGGGCATAAACCCTTCTAGATTTTGCCACTAGACTGGTCTCATAACTGGTTACCTGCAATGCAAGCAATCATCAACAATGTTTGATTGAATTAAATGTAAAAGAAACTCCCCTTCATAATTGGCCAGGCTTGTCAACATTCAAACTATATGTTCTTCAGAATTCCAGCTTTCAATTGACTTATGATTTGACTGATATGCAATGGAAGATGGCAGAACATATATTATTTTGCTACTTAACTGATTTAAAGTTGAGTATACCTTTGGCAAAACATATTTTATCTTGCTACGAAACTGATTTAAAGTTGAGTATACCTACCACAGGTAGATGTAGAGATGAAGTTAGATCAGGGGGAAAAGAGAAATCACAACTCGAATCGTAGTGTTTGTCAAGGTATCCCCCATTTGCAAGATGCAGCCTGGGGCTAGCAGACATCCTTGAACTGCCAACTCCCCCATGTCCAACAGCTTTTGAAGGATCAATGTTCATCTCAGAAACTTTCTTAACCTTCTTCTCTTGGACCTGTTAAAAATAAACAGAAACAGATAAGTCACTGCGGCCAAAGGGATAAAATTGTCATACAAAAACAGGATTTTTTAATGAATCCATAAAAAGAGGCAGAACAAGTGTGCATATAAATCAGAAATCATAATTTGAAAGCCAAACAGAAGTGCAAGATACACCTCAAATTTATTTTTGCATATTTTCTTTTATATCACAATACTAGCTAAAGGACCGTATAAAAATGAAGTCATATAGACGAAAAATGACAGTAGTCCCATCATCATGTAAAAAATAAAACAAGTTAACATCTTTGTTTAACATCAAGTCATGCATATCTGCTTCGAAAAGAAAAATGATAAAGTCCCTATGACACTTGATCAATAAAATCTATGACTTGAATCGCTACCAGCGCAATTCGCAAGTCACTTAATGGAAAAAAAAAAGAAAATGTACAGCGAACCACAAATAGCATATGCAGAAACCAAAAGATGTAGTCAAGTGTTAAAAATCTTCACCTTCCAAAACTTGATAGTTTTATCATTAGTTGAGAGAAGAAACAAGGCACCATTAGCTGTTTGACACCATCTGATTTTGTTGATTTTCTCCTCAATCTCCAAACTCTTAAGGTAATCAAACTGAGACAGAAAATCACAAATATGATAAACAAAAGCCAGTCTCGGACAGAAAGAAAAACCAGAGATCGAGAGATGGATACCTCTGGTTCATGGCTCTGGAACTCAGTTTTATAGCGAAACTCTGGATGTCTATTTATTGGATTATCCATCATCTCTAGATCTCTTCTGATTCCACCATGCTACAAATTGGATTTGAGAAACCATTATTTGCAGTAAAAGAAAAAAAAACTAGTGCAAAATGAGTTTCGGATTTAAATAATATGCACCCATATGAACAAGAACATACGTTCTTTGTATCAGTTCTCTCGAATAATACCACTCTACCCCCGCGGTCGCCAGTAGCAAGGTGGTCTCCGGTTTTATCAAACTCAATTGCTGAGATAATATCAACTGCAGATTGAACACATCATACAAAAAAACAAATTAGGATTGTCCACAATAAACTTGATAGCAAGTAGCCCTCATCTCATGCTAACTGCTAAATTGGCCAAACATCAAAAGAACGCCAATCATTCTCCGGTGAAGCTCAAGGGGCAGATTCATAATATACAGAAACATAACCACTCACTTCAAAGAAAAAACATATTCTAACATCGAGTATATATAACCACATGTTTGTATTCACGGATTAGGTACATGAAATGGAGTATTCCGAAATGTCTTAATATTGTTTTCTTATCAAAATATTCTAAAATACAAAAAAGCTTAGATAAGTGACAGGATGGCTTTAAAAGTTACTACATATTAATTGGAAAACATTTAAACAAATAATCGTCGATAAGGAAATAGCAATGTCAGCATTATTACGACAGGTGCACTCCCATGTAATTATCACTCTAAATAAAAAGGAAAACTTTTGAAAGCCCAGAAAGTTCATGCTTAAACAAGAGGAACTACCAAAAACTTTAACGAAATAAATTGATATCAGAGCGCTATCTCCCTGCAAAAAACAACAATAGAGAACAACCATATCCTACAACTAGATCAAGATATATGAAACGGAGTAATTCCATCACTGTATTAATATTTGTTTCCTTAACAGTGTTCCTGATATACAAACAACTTAGCCATCTTACCTGCTATGAAATCCATAAATGGGAAGTTAATAAGGGGATGTCCTTAAAGGTTAACTTGGGAAAAATTTAAACACATGGTTGCGCGTAATGAAATAGCAATGTTGACGTTATTACAACAAGTACACTTCGTGTAATTATAACTCTATTAAGCATAAAAAGGCCAGCTAGCAAAAGCCCAGGAAGCGCTTGCTTAAACAAGCTGAACTAGCTAACTCTTGCAAATAAATAAAAACTGCAAAATCTCTCTATAGATTAACAGAAGAAATTCCTTAGGCCAAAAGGTTACCACTTATTAATTGGAAACCATTTTTAAACGCATGGTTGTCGGTTAATGAAACTGCAATGTCAACATTATTACGACAAGCGCACTCCCGTGTAATAATCACCCTATTCACAACAGTAATTTAGTCCATGTGAAATTATTACTCAAATCACAACGTCAAACAAGTGCACTCCAATGTCATTATCACTTTATTCACAACCCACACAAATACACTCCCATGTAACTATCACTCTATTCATGACGTAAAACATAAAAACGATAACTTGCAGAAGCCCTGAAAGTGAATGCTCAAACAAGAGGAACTAGTAAACTCTCACATAATAAGTTCAAAATCACAACAGTATATAAAAAACAAATTTAATACCTAAATCCAATTTTTTACCCAATCAATGAATAATTCAACAAACTTACAACCCAAAACAGATCAAGTAACAGTTAACTAATCTTTTTTACTTAAGAATATGTTTAATATACAAACTATTTAAACAAGTAAGTTGATGGCTCAAAAGGTTACTGCTTTATTGCTTGGAAAACATTTTCAAACACATGGTTGTCGGCAAATGAAATAGTAATGACAGTGCACTTCCGTGTAATCATTACTCTATTAACAACCATAAAAACATGGAAAGTACAGCTAGCAAAAAACCAGAAAGTGCATGCGCAAACAAGAGGGACTACAGGCACTCCCACCAGCTTCCCTATTTCCAAATCCTAAATTTTAATTCCTATACTTCGAGTTCTAGAATATTGGCTGCAATAAAGAGAATTTCCAGACCAGACCCCCCAAACATAAGATAAAAACTGGGGAGGAACAAAAGTCTCCTAAGTTCAAGGTGAGAACTGTAGCAAAACCCATGCACTGTATTTTATGGAATTCAATTGTTTTAGATACATTGGTGCCAGAGTTTACTCATTTTGGATTACAGGTGGGAATGCTTAAGCTCTCACAAAATAAATTAAAATCAAATCCCTATCTCAGTACACAAAACAACAAATTTCACTACCTAATCAAGTAATAATTCAAGAAACCCACATTCCAAAACAGATTAAATAGAAGTTTACTGAGTCCCAACCTCATACTAATAATTCAACAAATTAACCCTATCTACCTAAAACTAGCACAACAAATGTACTACCCAATCAACTAATAATTCAACAAAAACCACAATCCAAAATAGATCAAATAGCAGTAAACTGAGTCCTAAACCTAAATATTACCGATCCAAAGAAACAAAAAGCGAATTTCAGCACTATATACATACATACATATATATATATACATATATACACATACATACATACATATATATATACACACACACACACACACAAACATACATATAATACAATGAAAGTATTCACATTACTATTACAACTAAATTTCAAACTTCTACATCATATATAAG
>MKEJ01016593.1:7500-18464 GCA_001753735.1 Embelia ribes
CCCTCGGTTTATTAGTGAACCGTCTCTCCAGGGATTGTGAAAGATGTTCCACTAGAAATATTCTTGTTATTGCTTCGACTCATATTCCCCAAAAAGTGGATCCCGCTCTACTAGCCCCGAATAAATTAAATACGTGCATTAAGATACGAAGGCTTCTTATTCCACAACAACGAAAGCACTTTTTCACTCTTTCATATACTAGGGGATTTCACTTGGAAAAGAAAAAGTTCCATACTAATGGATTTGGGTCCATAACCATGGGTTCCAATGCACGAGATCTTGTAGCACTTACCAATGAGGCCCTATCGATTAGTATTACACAGAAGAAATCAATTCTAGACACTAATACAATTAGATCGGCTCTTCATAGACAAACTTGGGATTTGCGATCCCAGGTAAGATCGGTTCAGGATCACGGGCTCCTTTTCTATCAGATAGGAAGGGCTGTTGCGCAAAATGTACTTCTAAGTAATTGCCCCATAGATCCTATATCTATCTATATGAAGAAGAGATCATGTAACGAAGGGGATTCTTATTTGTACAAATGGTACTTCGAACTTGGAACGAGCATGAAGAAATTAACGATACTTCTTTATCTTTTGAGTTGTTCTGCCGGATCGGTCGCTCAAGATCTTTGGTCTCTACCCGGACCCGATGAAAAAAATGGGATTACTTCTTATGGACTCGTTGAGAATGATTCTGATCTAGTTCATGGCCTATTAGAAGTAGAAAGCGCTCTGGTGGGATCCTCACGGACAGAAAAAGATTGCAGTCAGTTTGATAATGATCGAGTGATATTGCTTCGTCGGCCCGAACCAAGGAATCCCTTAGATATGATGCAAAACGGATCTTGTTCTATTCTTGATCAGAGATCTCTCTATGAAAAATACGAATCGGAGTTTGAAGAAGGGGAAGGAGAAGGAGTCCTGGACCCGCAACAGATAGAGGAGGATTTATTCAATCACATAGTTTGGGCTCCTAGAATATGGCGCCCTTGGGGCTTTCTATTTGATTGGATCGAAAGGCCCAATGAATTGGGATTTCCCTATTGGTCCAGGTCATTTCGGGGCAAGCGGATCATTTATGATGAAGAGGATGAGCTTCAAGAGAATGATTCGGAGTTCTTGCAGAGTGGAACCATGCAGTACCAGACACGAGATAGATCTTCCAGGGAACAAGGCCTTTTTCGAATAAGCCAATTCATTTGGGACCCTGCAGATCCACTCTTTTTCCTATTCAAAGATCAGCCCTTTGTCTCTGTGTTTTCACATCGAGAATTATTTGCAGATGAAGAGATGTCAAAGGGGCTTCTTACTTCCCAAACAGATCCTCCTACATCTATATATAAAGGCTGGTTTATCAAGAATACGCAAGAAAAGCACTTCGAATTGTTGATTAATCGCCAGAGATGGCTTAGAACCAATAGTTCATTATCTAATGGATCTTTCCGTTCTAATACTCTATCCGAGAGTTATCGGTGGTTATCAAATCTCTTCCTATCTAACACAGGCTATTGGATCATATTGATGAGAAAAAGACGTTGCAATTAGCTTCCCTTGCTTTCTGGCTTTTTCCGGATGAAATGCAAATTGAATTCATGTAACAGGAGAAAGATTTCTTATTCCTTAGCCGGAAAGATATGTGACCGTGAATTGATTGGGCGATCGAGTTATGGAAAGACTTTTTTCTTTCATATTTTGGACCTTAGTTCCATGGTACAACGCACTATTGCCGACACGTGGTTGGATTCAGGTACTTTCTAAAGAAATCTCGTCTAAAACGGGAGACCATGAAAGCTTTTTTTGATGTCTATTAGCTTCACTAACCATTTCAACGTTTCAAGAATGTTTGGTAGTGATCATTGCCATCAGAAATTCATGCCAAAAGATCAATTCTTGTTTTGAATGACGAGATTCCAACCATTTGTAGTACCTTCCGTTGTAATGTCTTACACTATTGTTTCAGAGCTTATGAATTATTTTATAGTCCGACTCTTCGCTGGAGTTTGCCATAAGCACAACCGATGCTCTACATATTCGACAAATTGTGGAACTCTCGACGTTAATTTTGAGGTAGAATCATTATGGAGGCAGCTGAATACAAAAGAAGAGGATGGCGTGCTTCCTTGTTTTCTGGAGGATAAGTTCGCTGGTTTAAATATGTTGCCATATATCAATTTGCCATTAACCACGCGTATAATGCTAGTGCGCGGGATGATTGAGATATGTTTGTTATGCAATTGATGATCGTCTCATTCTCATACCTTATATATACATGGATTTTGTTATCGTTATGGGCGTGTTGCATTTTAGAGCGATTATTCAGTGAATGAAAAATATATGCGACCAAATATGAAACAATAAGAGATGTGAATTGTGTGCTTGTTATTTCGACGGAGTATGAGAGACTCTGGCTTTATGGTATTGTAGATGTTATCAATAAAAAGATGAAGCACCATTTTAAGATTGATAGGGTGACAAAATCGGTGAAAGGATTGATTTTTCTGTTTCAAAACAATCTACTATTTTCTTGTTTGTTATTACTTTTAAGTATCTTTATGTACTATGAAAAAAGAAAATGCTTTTTCATGGACACCGTTGCACTCTGTAAGTAGAGCGCAAAGAGACTCATCATATTAAGGGTTTGGTTGCTTCGAAGCTAAATTTTTAATTTAAATTGATCGTACATTGACTTAGTTTAGAAGGAAAAAAACAGAAACATAAATCAAATTCATTAGGCATTTTCATTTTCAACGGCTTTGCTTTTAACCCCATGCCATTCTTTAGAAGCACTTTTGATTCGTGATTCGTTCCCCTGAAATTTAAGCCAAGCGCCGCCATTGAAAGCATCTTCCGATAAGCAAGTTATGTAACCATGTTCCTCTTGCAAATCGTTATTCAGTGGACAGTGCAACCTTCACGCATACTATTGTGGCACCATTCACTTGGTAACTTCCCACCTATAAAATCAACTTTCAAATCCGTTTAACGTGGTAGCTTGCCAAATGTGGCGTTACACCCAACTTTGTGTTCGTATACATAATGCCCGATATGTGACATTGGATGTTAAGCGCTCACACATTCGTTTAGTTTCATGTGCCGGAATATACCTAATTAAATGATCCTCTTTCTTTGAAGATTTCATCTGCATATGATTTTGTTGTGCGCCTATTTATATTTTTGAAAGTATTAAAATGGCTGGGGATACTTGTAAATCAAAATTATAGTTAACTACCTTTGTATAATGTGTGCTTCCAGAGTCTGCTTCTGTTTTTTCTATCATTAATTACCAAAATAATTGATAAAAAATAATACTTTATTAAATATCACACTACTAATCAGAGCAACTTTTAGACTTTACTTATCAAATATTATAAATAAATTCGCTTTTAGGATCAATTTTTAAAATCAATTTTGAGAAATGAATTTAGAAACACGAGGATTCCCAAACTAGGCCGAAGAAGGTAATGGATCACATCTCCAATTGAACTACTTCATTTAGGAACTATAAAAGTAATACATATACTTAACTAAAAATCATGAATTAATAATTAGGACATTAATCTCGATTCTATTTTGAAAGGCCCAAAATTAATTTGGGCCAAATTCCTCTCACTGTGCTACTCCTTAAGCCCATTATCTACGAGGGCAAAACTGTCTTTTCACCTCCCGGATGATTGATTCCTCTTCGCTTCACCGTTCTTAAGGCCTAGATTGATCAAACACAGGAAGGAAGAAGCCAACTTCCTCTCTCTCTCTCTCTTCTCTCTCTCTCTCTCTTCCCTGCAACCCAGAAAGAAAGAATATGTCGACATTCAGTGGCGATGAAACGGCGCCGTTCTTCGGCTTCCTCGGCGCCGCAGCTGCCCTTGTCTTCTCATGTAATTAAATCTCTCGAATTTTAATTCTTAATCTGGGATCTAAGATCTGATCTGCTTTTGATTGAATTTTGTGTTGCTATATTTATTAATTGTAAATATTGAAGGGCATCCATTTGTTGTGGTTTCCTCGATTTACATTAGATCTCATCCACTATATAGTTTGTTTTATCAAGTCACTATGTTAGCTAGTTTTTTCTAGATTGTGTTGATCCAACAATTTTAGCTAGCTAGCTTTTGTTGAAAGTTTATATTTTTATTGGGATTGTTAATAAGTCATTATATTTAGTTTTGTTGGGATTATGAAGCTTGAAAATGCTGGACACCAGACCCAACTGCAGCGGGGGGGCCTGAAAAAACATCTCAATCCGTTGCTCGTAACCCGGTCTCAAATAAAAAATTCTTTCTTGCTGGCGCCCCTAGTATAGATGCTATTGACAATCTGGGTCAATAAATTTGTGTTCTTTATTTTTTTATTTTTCATATTAGCCTAATTTGCAAGCCTGATTTCTGAATAAAATAACTTGTCGTGCGTATAAATGACTCTCATTACCATTACAGATGCCGCGAGTATGGAAACACAGTCATGCAATGACAACTTATACAATTCCCTACAGTTTAAACTTCCTAGTTTCATGGATTGTAGAAATGAAAACTGAAAGTTGGTTTGTTTCTTTATTTAAAAATTTCTAATTGAAAGGAGAATAGGTGGCACGATTAAGGGAATGAGGATCCGGATTCATTCAATAGCTTATTTATTTATTCAGTAGTTGATTTACGGAAAATGATACATGTGCCAACGATCATTACCGAGACTGTACTAATACCCATGTGGTTAGATTCTGTGAATTGATGCTATTTTAATTAAAATGGTAAATGTACAAAATGTAACTACATGGTTATTTGTAAACTTAATACATGCGCATATCATTACTCTTGATTTGTTATTGTTGATTTGATCAGTGTTGTTCAATACTAACTGTCCATTTCCTTGCCAATCTGATAACTGGAAAATATTAGAGTTTATATTTGCCTTAAAAAATTTAATTTTTTGGATCACCAGTTTTTGTTGACCAATGCTGTTTAATTCTAACTGTCCAATGCTAGTGACAATTTTTATTCTGAACATTCATGAAATAATCTGATGAGTGGAAAATATTTCTTAAATGATTTAGTTTTTCGGATCGCTATATTTTTTTGATCAATTCTGTTTGATCTTTATTGTCTTTATCTGCATCCATTGAGAGATTTTGTCCATTTCATTACTTTATTTATTTTACTATTTATCTGTTTCCTAGCTAGTTTCTTGTTCTACTATGCCTTTTGCTTGAATTTCTAATGGAGGAATGTTACAGCCGGTTATTCGATACAATTCGGTATAATTAAAGTTCGGCATATGAAAATATTTCATGTGTCGTGGACATGGTATACTCGTCTGAAATAGATATGGTGTAGATATTTGCCAGGAAAACTTGAATTTTTGTTAGTTTTTGGATTGTTAAATTTCACATATGGGGCAATCCAATATGAGAAAATGAGGAAAAAGAGAATTAGCTGTGTTACAAAGCGAGTTGTTGAAACGCGACTGTCCAGACACAATTCTTGATTTTTTTTTTATGATGTAGTTGTCTGCAGTCATGAAGAGATTCTATGTGCTCTATTGTTGGTTTATTTTATAACTCGTTCCTTGTTAGTTTCCTTGTTCTGATGTTACTGCACTTTTTGATTGAATTTCTAATAGAGGAATGTTACAACCAGTTATTCGGCACACTTCAGTATAGTTTTGAAAATGTGCACGTATAAAAAAAGTCAGAAAAGTGTAGAAAATTTACTCTGGGCTGACTACCAGGCTGCCCCCATTAAATTTTTCATTGTTGAAAAAAAAAAAACGAGAACAGGATGATGTTCTTATAACAAAGAAGAACACACTGCACGTTTTTGTTTTCCTTTACTTTGCGGCAAAATTTAAACGGTTTTTATGTGCATGTTATTCGTTTGTTACAGGCATGGGGGCAGCGTACGGGACAGCAAAGAGTGGGGTGGGAGTGGCATCAATGGGAGTGATGAGGCCGGAGCTGGTGATGAAGTCAATCGTGCCAGTGGTTATGGCTGGTGTGCTCGGTATTTACGGATTGATCATTGCTGTGATTATCAGCACAGGAATCAACCCTAAAGCCAAGTCTTATTATCTCTTTGATGGATATGCACATCTCTCCTCTGGTCTTGCTTGTGGCCTTGCCGGATTATCGGCTGGTATGGCTATTGGCATTGTCGGTGATGCTGGTGTTAGGTACACATGAACTAGTTCTTCATCTCTCTTAGCTTTGGCTTGTATTACTTGGTTGGTTATGTCTGAAGGCTGGTTTTATTTGATCAGTTGATTGAAGGCAAACAAAAAAAAAATAAAAATGACCTTTTTCCAGATTTTTGTAGTCAATGCACGTTTGTTATTGAACCTTTTGGGGGTAACTAGGGGTGTAAGCAAACTGAGCCGAGCCGAGCTGAGCTTGAGATTGTTTGGGTTCGGCTCATGAGCTCTAATCCATGCTCAGGCTCGGGCTCTCGCTCTCCACGGGCCTTCAAGAGCCAGACTGAGCTCGGGCTTGTTTAATATTGATGAGCTTGAGCTCTTACTCGGGCTCGCTTGTTATTAAAATTATAACAAACTTTACTATATAGGCCAGAATCCAGCCCAAGATAGCATGTCCAGATGTTAAAGGTCCCATGTTTCTTAGGGCTATGCTTTGGCCCTCTCAAGCATAAACAGGTTTTAAATAGTAAGAACATATAAGAGAATTTGCTATCTCAGCCGATGTGTTAATCATGTAACATATTAACATCCACATTTAGCCATGAATTTAATAGATAAACAACCATAATTTTAATAAATAAGTTCTCTTTCTCCATTACATATTATATATATGCATATAATTATTTATTTATATATAATATATAGTTATAAAATGTGGATAGATGGGCTCGCGAGCCAACGAGCCAAACTATATAGAGCTCTTGTTCGGCTCGTTTACTAAATAAGCCTAAAAATTTAGGATCTTACTCGGTCTTTTATCAAACGAGCCGAGCTCGAGCGGTTCACGATCAGTTCTGTTCGCTCACAGCCCTAGGGGTAAGTTTATCTGGTTTTTGATGGATTTCTATCAAGTTTCCGTCAGTAGTTTTGCTAGATGTTTTAAGGCCGTGTTTCTGGGATTTTGCATTTCATGCTATTTATGTGTTTGAGATGGTTCTGTTTGCGTAAAAAAAAGATTAAAGATTCTTCTGTTTGATAAATTGTATTTGACATACACTGTTGCTGCAGTGAAGTTGCTGTCCCGGAATGAAATGCTTTAGACTTAGGTATGGTTTTGGGAGGAAAGAGAGATGCAATAATAGCCGAAGTAATAAATTGGTGTCATCGGTTTTCCTTGGATAGGTATGCTTGGGTGAAAATAGTTCTAGGATAGGCAACTCGTGGGAAGTGTTCTTGTTGCACGGATTTATATTTTTGAAAAAAAATCTTGAATAAGATATGGTTCCTATTTTTGTGTCTTTGGTGGCACAACTTAGATAATAGTGGTATCTTTTAAACAAGCATTAATGTGTGATCTTCGGCATACTGCGGCAAAGATGTCTCCAACAGAGAAAGCTTGAACTTCCGCCTTTCAAATAGATCTTATCTTGAGAAAGTTGTCATTATTATTTGCATGAAATGTATGGAGATTATGTATTGGACATTGATACGCGTGTCTTGTCCTAGTAGTTTGCACTTATTCTTGTCCATATTGGAAGCTTTTCATGTATATGTAGTCTGCACTTTGACGGTTAAAAAGCCAATTTTTATATTTAAGTTTATGCTTTTGTCCCTGATGATCCTGTTTCTGTAACTTGCAGAGCCAATGCTCAACAGCCAAAACTATTTGTTGGGATGATCCTCATTCTTATCTTTGCTGAAGCACTTGCTCTCTATGGTCTCATTGTCGGTATTATCCTCTCTTCCCGTGCTGGTCAGTCGAGAGCTGAATAGAGTGTATCATTCCCTTGTGGTGGTGGGAGTGTAGTTTATATTGTGATTGATGAAGGCTTTTTGACAACTAAGCCAGAAAATGCATTCTGCCCTCAATTTGTATCTGTGCTTGGTTAGGTGGATTAGGTATTTATTTTGTGTTTACGGAGACTGTAGATGGCCCTTTTTTTTTTTTTAATTTTAATTTCCTTGTTTGAATAATGGTCTCTGTTCCTTGGACAAATGATCCGTGATTCGTTTCGTCATAACATGTGTTCTCTCCTTGGACTTGCCTGTATTATGATTGCTCTTCCATTAAAACTAGTCTATTTGGTTATCATTTTGAGTATTGCTCTTAGCATCTTGATCCAGAGGGCGTGGATGAATGCTTTTGGTTAAGTGATTGTCGGTACCAAGCCGTTTTTTTTTAATTTTCCTCATCTTTTCACTGACAAATACCTGAATGGCCTTTGTTGCTTCTTGAAAGCATTTTGTGCAAAACGGAGAAGGCATGAAAATGTACTACTTTCAATGTTTCAATTGTTTTTGGTTATGAAGCTGCCGAAGATGGAATGGTAACAAAGACCAAGAAATTGCCGAGCAAAAAAGGTGATTTTTGTGAGCAAATGCTAATGGTTGAGAAAATGAGTTTATGCATGCTACATGATTTTTGCAGAAATGGCTACAAATACAGGAGGTACCGTCTCTGGGCGTAAATGTGGATTGACTCATTGGTTATGCATATACTTCGGATTTGAAGATTAGTATGACAATAGTTTGATAAATAATAGATTAGAAAACAAAAATCTCCATACAATTTTTTGGCATGGAAAAAATGAGAATAACCCGAAGTGCATGGATGTGGCAATGCTATTGAATTTCTAGATAAAATATAATAACATCTGTGAGATTATTTTCTTTTCCCGAACAGAATGCGACATTGTAATCAATACGTCCATCAAATGATACATCTTAGAAAACACAAGCAAACCAAAATACTGAATCAGGCCTTACAACTTTCTACGGCATTTTGACTAGTGGAACTCAAATAATGTAAATTTTTTAATTTCTTTCTTTTTCCTTTTTACATCTATTTACTTCTCTGATTGCTGACACCGAAAGAGTTCACTCTAACTCCAACTTAAGGACTTACTGCGGCTTATGGGTTGAGGCAGAAGGTTAAACCCGAACATTTCCTTTGCGGTTTGGTAGGATTCGGAAAATCCAATTAACTTTGCAACAATAGCTGCACTCTCCTTGATATGTTTCATGTCTTTTGTATCGGTCCATAATTGAGAGCACAGTTGTTGTCTCCTCTGCTTTGAGTTCAAATCTATGTCCCATTTCTGATAGATCTCTTCTCTTGCCTTGGTAGAGAACTTCTTCGGCATTTGCTTGCTTAGCTTCCGCCTCTCGCGATTGACTGCCCTCTTGCTGTAAAATTAAAAAGACATAGTGTTACACGTAAAACAACTGCATTTGCATAACTTTCTATTCACAAGAAAGTTACTGCTCTAAAGGAAAATTTGGCATAATTTGAAACCAAATAATTTACTTGGGATACAATGTTTGTTCTCTTATGTTTCATCAGTATGCATATGGAAAAAAATAAACAAAATAAAGAAGGAAAAAAACAAAAAGAATCAAGAGTTCAATGTTGAAAAGGGTGACCCAGTATACAGAGCAATCACAGTGTGATATACCCCTTTTTGACATGTTTTTACATCTTTTCTTTTTTTTTTTTGTTATATAGGATAATAATATTGTGATGGTGGTTATTTAATTTTTTTAAGAAGAGGCTTAGCGATGTATCAGTAGATATTTAGCAGTTTCATGCACTGTAAATTTTTTTTAAAAAAAAAACAAAACCGAAGGCACGGTAGATTAAGAAAGTACCTGAGGGCAAGTGTAAGCATCTGACCATCTATAACTAATGTCCCTTGAAAGAGTTTAGACTTGAGAAAGGACAATCTTCTAAGCTCGACCTCCATGTAAACCGAATCTGACAGATCACCTTTGAAGAGTAAGAAAAAACGCGTTCTGTGCGATAATGGCACATTGCATACATCCCAGAATTCAATTATCTTTCTTCGCTGTCTCTCAAATTCTTCTGGCCAATTTGAAGGGGATTGCAGAGAACCCTGCACCAAGTTGGCTCCGGTATCCTCAAATGACTTGCATGTGTTTGGCTTAACCTCGAAAGCTATATCATCTTCAGGATCATTAATATAGAATTTTTCCATGGTAGTACGTTGTGTCGAGACATCAGTGTTTGCCTTTGCCTTCGAATCAACAGCTTCTACCAACACTTCCTCGTTTGGTTTAGCCTCCTGGATCTGTAATTCATGTGGGTTTGGTTTAGCCTCTTGACTCTGTAATGCATGAACATGATTAGTAAAGAGAAACTCCAGATTAAGAAAGTAATAATGCTACTTACATCTCTAAAATTTTTCACCAAAATAATATGGCAAAGGTAGTTTCAAAATGAAGGACTGATCAGCTGGTTTGTTTAGATTATTAGATTTAAAGCCACTGGTTGATCAACGTTCACCTACTTTTAGCGAAATCTCAATCTTGTAATGGCGATGATGATACTAGCTTCCGAAGCAAATAGCTAAAGCACTTACCAACAACTTAATTAAGATTGTATTAGTTAAACAGTTTGTGTAGGGAAAAACTCCACAAGTAAAGAAGGATTTGCATCAAAAAATCCGAATCACACAAATAACATTACATCATGCATAGTGCTTAAATATGTGCTTACGGAAGTACACTTAAATGATGATGCATTCAAATCAATTATTCTAACTAAATCAAGATTATGTTAGTTGTGTTATTCTAATCAAGACTTGTCAACTTTATACAACTTAGCAGAAATTAAGTTTTTTTGTCAGCAAAAGGTTAATCTACTTGTGATAAAAGAATTCCTAAATATTGTTTATAGTTACTGCATTTGATTAACTAACTTCTTTGGGAGTAGTAAAGTCCAATTTGCTATTAGGCATTGTTTACACCAGGATTTAATAAAATCAGTCTTGTTAACACAGATTAATTAAAATTAATATTAAACCCAGAATGGTATAT
>MKEJ01016595.1:0-15013 GCA_001753735.1 Embelia ribes
TTGTTGCGGGTGATCATGGTCACGATCAAGAGAGGGAGATATATACAAAGTTGGAGGAAATTATGAAAAGTGCGAGGTTAGAAGGGTATATACCCGAGACGGAGTGGGTACTTCACAATATTGAGGAAGAAGAAAAAGAAGATGCTTTGGATAGTCAATAGTGAGAAGTTGGCACTTGCCTTTGCTCTTATAAGCACTGCCCAAATGGCGACTATTAGGATTGTGAAGAACTTGAGAGTGTATGGGGATTGCCATTCTTTGATGAAACATGTTAGTAGGATTAGTGGAAGGGAGATTGTGTTGCGGGATATAAAGCGGTTTCATTGGTTTAAAGACAGGGAATGCTCGTATGGAGATTACTGGTAACATGTTAAACATTTTGTTGATCTGTGCATGTAATTTTAGTCACTCTCACGATGTGGGCTCCGTTATTATGATGATAATGGTAAAAACGTGAAACTAGAAAGTGAATACGTGACTAGTGATGGCTTAAAAATACAGAATAGCGCTAAACCGACTTGACCCCACCCTATTGGGTAAAAGTGTAGAGTTTCCGGATCAAGACTGTTTGGGTCGGGTGCAAAAATATACAAGGCAAAAATGGTTTTACTGTGTCAGTATTCAGATCCATTTCTTCTTACTCAAACACCCGACCTCGTCAAATCTCAAACCCTGACCTCCCTTGCCAGTCGGCCGATGTACACCTTGTCACTGCCTCCACTGACGGTTCCCTCCTCGTCATTGCCAACGACAATCCCGCTGCCACCTTATAAACCTCCTTCGCTTCGATGTCTCCATAGCACCTCCTTCAAGCAACTCGCCTCACTCTTGCTCTATCATTCACCCTGGTTGCTGAGGTATGCTTGTCATTTTACACTTCAGTTTACTTTACCAGGCATATAAATGTGAATAGTTGAATGATGTTGTTTCAATCTTAGAAAAAAACAAGGCAATCTGGATTTTCAGATGCATAACATGTAGTGGTGGTGTTTTAAATATGATAAGTAAATGTAGATTTTGCTACTAGCTTGACTTTTACTCTTCTTCTTCTTCTTTTAATGGACTTGCTCTGTTGTCATGATATACTAGTGTGTATCATGTGCGTTGCACAGGTTATATATCAATTTACTATTCTAATCTAATAGTATAAATTTAATTATAAAGAAAATATAAGCTAATGATGAGTATTATGTTATTTTTAAAAATTTTTGTGAGTAGAAATAGTTTTGAATGAAACAAAAATAGATTAAAAAGATTTTTCGATAGAGATATACAGAGATTAAATTTAATTAATCCGAAATATTCTAGATCTTCTTTTAAAAATTAAAGCATGGTACAATTCATTATTTAAAAGTCATAATTTGTAATTAACGTTATTTTTCTTCAAAATAAATATGAAACAAACATTCAAGTAGGTTTTTGTTTGATGCCGTATACGTACATATATAGATAGATAGATAGATATAGAGGAAGTAGGAAGAAGATAAATATGTTCAGATTAGCAGGGGACATGACCCATCTGGCCAGTGTCATCGTCTTGCTTCCTCAAGATCCACACCATTAAATCCTGCGCTGGTTCCTACCCTTCCCCTTTATTCATCTCTCTCTCTCTCTCTCTCTATATATATATGTATGTATGTGTGTATTCTGGTTACCAGAGCATGAGTGTGCATGTGTGGCAGAAACTGAATTCAATTTGGATTTGCAAGTAGAAATGGATAATTTTGAGGTTTTGCATTTCGCCCGGCTCGCAAATTGATTTTGGATTCTTTGGACATTCCCATCACTGTAATTATTTTCAATCCCTAAATTTTAACCCCCATACCTAGGAATGAACAGTTGCTCCTAGATCAAGTGAATCACTGTAGTGAACTCCCTATTTTTTAAGGGATTGAATAGTGTTTGGATACTTTGGTGGTATAGTTCCCTTGGTTTAACCCCTAAAGTTTTGGATAGCCATTTTGGGGACACTGCACTCCTAGGAACCTTGTGGAACAAAGAAAAAATAAAATAAAGCTCTGTGCTTTGGTTTAGCTCAATTAGATGTGATTTGAAATTCAAAAATTAATAAGCTACTAATAGCTTATTTTTCTCGTGGTTTCACTTTTAGATGGGATATCAAGGCCAAAAGGAGTGATCTTTTAGGTTAGCTTCTTATTAGCCTATCATCTATTGTCCCCCTCCTGGTTATAGTTGGACTAACACTCGTTATTCTCATCCACTTTACCAAAAGAAGAGTTGTCTTCCTCATGTCAACCAGTATCCAAGGTTTGATGGTGGTGGTCAAAGCTACATTATCTACTTCATGAATGAGCCAAAAATTTAAATGCAACACCTTTAAATGTGCGTTAGTGGATTTATTTATCTTTATATCAGTATGTGAGATATTTGTGTCACTATGTATGTACTGTTGTGTGATATTTTTTAGGATTTCTGTTTCAATAGCTGCCATATGGCTTACTAAATGCATGATTAAGAATAGTTTTCTAAAGAAAATAATAACCCACCCCACAAAGGCCCGGTTTGGTGGTGTTGTTTCTGAGCTGGTTCTGTTTTTTTTTTCCTTACAAAATTTGGCAAATGATGTTTGGTAAAATTTTGAGGCAGTTACTTTTAGAATCCGCTGCTACTTTTTTAATAGTGATTTTGGAAGCAACCCAAGAGTTGCTTTTAAAAGTTGTTTATCTTTTTCCTATCATTAAAGCAATTTAAAATTTTTTTTTTACCAAATAATAGGATTATATCCGCTTTTAGAATCAACTTTTAAAAGCAGTTTTAAGAAGCGGATTTTCAAAAGCACCAGCATTACCAAACTAGGCCAAGGCCAAAATGGAAGTGTACTGGTTTAGCTTTGTAATTCAAAATTTTGGTGTACTACCGGCAGGCTGCATAATTCACTTCATGAATGAACCAAGAATTTTGCAAATGTGACGGAAATTTGATATCCATGGTTTTATAGACACATCTTTCTAAAATAAAGTGTTATTGAAGAATAAGTGAGATTATATGAAAATGGAATTAGTAGTCCTTTGCTTAGATGCATTGCTAAAGACCTTTGTTTTGCGTGTAATGATTGACTACTTTTTGGCTGTTTGCGAGAAACAATTCCATTAATATTTGTTTCCTGTTGGTCCTTATGTGCAATTGGAGACTTTAGTGTTAATGTATTGACTCGTAGTTTTCCAAAACCTAAAACCGATCTTTGAAAATGTTAAATCAAAAAAACTTAAATAGAAGGAGCGATAAGAATTTGCTTTGCTGAGGTGATTGGATCGCTATATATGGTTTCTGGCATGAGCTTACCAAGACCTTACAATTACATTGAATACTAAACTAATATTATGAGATTGTTATACGAGTTAAACAGTACAAGCTTGAGTAGGCAGGCCAGTAGACAGCTTCGCAAACTGTCGGCGAGCTATTGCAGATGCATAAATTACCCACTAGATTTTTTTCTGTTTCCATATTTTAGGTACCATATGGAAGGTGAAAAACTCTCAAGGGTGAAATTTTTCTTGCTTATCGGGGTCCTGGCACTCCTTGCAGACATTGGCTTCTGCAAGCCTTCCTCAGTATCAAGTGAGGTTTGTGACCAACATTTTTCATGTTCCTAATTTTCTTACTATTTCCTTTCTGTTTCTGGAGATGGAGTTTAGAATACTAAGAATTGGTTTGTTTCCTTGTTATTTCAACTACCATGTAAGATTAGTTTTCAAAACCAGCGGAAAGAACTATTTTAGGAGCTGTTTTAGAAACCAACCTGGCACCCCTTTTCCATACACATGTCTACTGCTTCTTCTGTGAATGTTACCATCCAATGCACTCGTTCTCTATCCATGTTGCTTTAGATACTCATGTATGCAACTGGACATGACATTAACATGTTAATATGAGTATTAGATGTGAGTGTTTTTTTATTCTGAATGTTTTTCCTGTTGTACTAATAAAAAAATTGAAAAATTGTGAACCATTCCTGAAAATTTGAATATGCGGATGACTTCCTAAACTTTTTTTTATTCTGTCTCCTTTCAGGGGCTCAATTTTAACTCCAACTCTCTACCGAAAACCCAATCTACTTCTTCTGAGAAGTATGTTTCAGAATCATATTTTGAGAAACATGATAGCCTTCTCGATTCCTCCTTCGATAGTTATATAGCAAATGAGCTTCCAATTGTCTTGTGTGGGACAGTACGAGATAACCTTCATACAAAGCTGTCAGTTCACAAACGTCTCCTTATTGGTGAAGGGTCTCACAGAAAATTGCATTCAACTATTAAACTCGATATTCAACCAAATCTTATAGTTGAGAAATTCAATCACTTGTGGAAATTTGTGATTGTAGAAAGATTGCCGACTGGAGTTTTTGCTGATCCATTTGAGCTGCAACATCTTCTCGATCGTGGTGGTAAATCACCTTCTTTCTTGAAGTGCATTACAATAGTATCTATATGTTCTAGTTCCTTTTTGGGGCTATGGTTTTGCGCAGTTTTTACAGAAGCAACTGTTTTGGGAGACACAAATTTGGAGCTACCTTCAATAGCTTCGAATCGGTCCGTTGTTGAGGTTCACATCGATATAAATCATGGCATTTCATCCGGACGTGACAATGTATTGAAAATAGACATCGAGCTTCCTTTGCATGCGCGCTATCCGGTATGTGATAAAGAATATTAGACAGTTAAAACTTAAGATCTAATGTTATTAGATAATGGTAGTGCTGATTATCACTGGGATTATATCAGATCTCAATTTCTCTTTACCTTGTTTGCAATGATGTCTTCTTTACACCAACACAATTGTTTTAAAGAAATTCAAGATTCGGTATATAGCTGATATAACAATCTGTAAGTTACCATATGGCGATCTTTACATGTCTGAGATGCTTGTTGAAGTTCACATTTTATATTTTTTGCAGCCTTTAGGAGAACATGGATTTTCTCCAGTCGTATTTGGTAAACCTGACCTCTTTGTACTTTGCAACATCGAAGAAAAATCAGAAAACCGGAGTTTACTTGCACACAATTTTGATAATGAATCCCAAGCAGTTGTATTGGAAGTTCCTTGCGGGATTAAGGAACATTGTCAAGTAGTTTCTGTTGTCACGTTTGTTTCGGCTGTTATATCGACTCTCTTTATTGTCTTGACCACATTATCTTATCCTTGTATCTGTAAATCTTAGCAGAATCGGAATTTTTTAAATTATTCCTCATCTTTGCTGGCTATATTTCCTACTAAATTTTGTGAATGTGTTGCTTCCATCTATAGCCTTTAGCACTTATAGATTGCTCACGCATTTGATACGCGTACACCTTGGCTGCTCAGGTGTTCCATTTTAATATTTCTAGTCACTCTATGGTCGAAAATTTGAGTAATAATACAAGTACACAATCATATAAAAAAACAGTCGAAATAGTGATTAGATCGTGCATACTGATATTTCCTTCGAAAACAGACTGGTCTAACCAAGTAAAATTTTCTAAATTCTGATACATGATTATCTGAATTTGAATTATTTTTCTTAATATTTCTACTGGTCTTAGGACAAGAAGATGTAATAATACCATGTGACAGTTTTTCACTCAGGTTTCAAAATACGCAAATAAAATTTTAACTTTCTGCTTTTAATGATGATAATTTTGTTTCTCGGCTGGATGATGAACTTGAAATCATAAAGCAAGGAAGCATCTTTTAGTGTGTGCGCCTCGTGGACTCAAAGGTCAATCAATTTGGAAACAAACATTTCAAAATTCAAGAAGAGCAGTGATAAAATCCCTCCATAGGAAATAAAAGCTCCACATTTTGGAAACGTTAAACCTCATGAGAAAGTAACACCGGCTATTAAATTCTTTAAAGAACATATTTAAGTTCGTTAAACAGATGATAATAATGGTTGAATGAACTAGTCGGTAAAAAATTATCCTCAAACCTAGTTTAGACCCTAGAGTAACAAAAAGGATAATACAAGTGGCCATAAATTACCACAGATGAGTTTGATCTTTGTGTCTTTGCTGATTTTGCAAGATGTGTTTTTCCTTGAGCTGCTGCAGCATGAGCATGCTCGATATGGGAGCCAATAGCACCAGAAACATAAATATCAACATCATTTACGAACATGAATTATGTTACCAAGTCGCATAGCTTGCAGAAACTTCTTGTTTCTCCACCTTCTTTTTTGGGTTTTTTTTTTCAATCTAAACACAGCTCTCTGAGGAAACACGACGTTTGTACGACCTCGGACCATCTTGTACTATACCAGAAAGGATTTACTATATTCTGGCACCATACTACACCATTGCAGACACATAAAACTATAAGGGACGCTCTATTTGTTTCAATTACAGTTGAATCAGTTACTGTAAGGGCAAACTCGTTCATATCGTATAGTTTTTGTACCAATGAGTTGGTTGTTTGTGGGCTGTTGCTTGAAACCAAAAAATTTATTAACTGAGCTATTTTGTGTCATTCCCCACTTTTCCCCTTATTATATATATATGCTGAGTGATGACCTTCAAAAATTGATGCAGACCTGCCTTTGGTGATTTTCGGGATCGTGCTTATGATAGTGATCATTGTACTCGTGGTTTGATCAGCTGTGATTGTGCATGCGCTCAGAGACTTGCTACGGAGCTGTATGACTAGGAACAGTCTTAAAACTCGTGCAGCTGATTTACCCGGGCATGGAAGAGGAGTAAAGTGTGGATATCGAGTTCAATTTATTTACAGCTGAACTCAAGTGTTCAGGTCTCTATTTTGCTTTCCCAGTATTTATTGTGTTACAATGTTTATGTAAATGTGGCGGTCTTGATTCTCTTGAAGGATGTGGTTTTACTTTTCGTAAATGTGGAGAGCTTTTATTTCCTATGGAGGGATTTTATCACTGCTCTTCTTGAATTTTGAAATGTTTGTTTCCAAATTGATTGACCTTTGAGTCCACGAGGCGCACACACTAAAAGATGCTTCCTTGCTTTATGATTTCAAGTTCATCATCCAGCCGAGAAACAAAATTATCATCATTAAAAGCAGAAAGTTAAAATTTTATTTGCGTATTTTGAAACCTGAGTGAAAAACTGTCACATGGTATTATTACATCTTCTTGTCCTAAGACCAGTAGAAATATTAAGAAAAATAATTCAAATTCAGATAATCATGTATCAGAATTTAGAAAATTTTACTTGGTTAGACCAGTCTGTTTTCGAAGGAAATATCAGTATGCACGATCTAATCACTATTTCGACTGTTTTTTTATATGATTGTGTACTTGTATTATTACTCAAATTTTCGACCATAGAGTGACTAGAAATATTAAAATGGAACACCTGAGCAGCCAAGGTGTACGCGTATCAAATGCGTGAGCAATCTATAAGTGCTAAAGGCTATAGATGGAAGCAACACATTCACAAAATTTAGTAGGAAATATAGCCAGCAAAGATGAGGAATAATTTAAAAAATTCCGATTCTGCTAAGATTTACAGATACAAGGATAAGATAATGTGGTCAAGACAATAAAGAGAGTCGATATAACAGCCGAAACAAACGTGACAACAGAAACTACTTGACAATGTTCTTTAATCCCGCAAGGAACTTCCCATACAACTGCTTGGGATTCATCATCAGAATTGTGTGCAAGTAAACAACTCCGGTTTTCTGATTTTTCTTCGATGTTGCAAAGTACAAAGAGGTCAGGTTTACCAAATACGACTGGAGAAAATCCATGTTCTCCTAAAGGCTGCAAAAAATATAAAATGTGAACTTCAACAAGCATCTCAGACATGTAAAGATCGCCATATGGTAACTTACAGATTGTTATATCAGCTATATACCGAATCTTGAATTTCTTTAAAACAATTGTGTTGGTGTAAAGAAGACATCATTGCAAACAAGGTAAAGAGAAATTGAGATCTGATATAATCCCAGTGATAATCAGCACTACCATTATCTAATAACATTAGATCTTAAGTTTTAACTGTCTAATATTCTTTATCACATACCGGATAGCGCGCATGCAAAGGAAGCTCGATGTCTATTTTCAATACATTGTCACGTCCGGATGAAATGCCATGATTTATATCGATGTGAACCTCAACAACGGACCGATTCGAAGCTATTGAAGGTAGCTCCAAATTTGTGTCTCCCAAAACAGTTGCATCGGTAAAAACTGCGCAAAACAATAGCCCGAAAAAAGAACTAGAATATAATTGGAAGAAATGGATATAGATACTATTATAACACACTTCAAGAAGGAAGGTGATTTACCACCACGATCGAGAAGATGTTGCAGCTCAAATGGATCAGCAAAAACTCCAGTCGGCAATCTTTCTACAATCACAAATTTCCACAAGTGATTGAATTTCTCAACTATAAGATTTGGTTGAATATCGAGTTTAATAGTTGAATGCAATTTTCTGTGAGACCCTTCACCAATAAGGAGACGTTTGTGAACTGACAGCTTTGTATGAAGGTTATCTCGTACTGTCCCACACAAGACAATTGGAAGCTCATTTGCTATATAACTATCGAAGGAGGAATCGAGAAGGCTATCATGTTTCTCAAAATATGATTCTGAAACATACTTCTCAGAAGAAGTAGATTGGGTTTTCGGTAGAGAGTTGGAGTTAAAATTGAGCCCCTGAAAGGAGACAGAATAAAAAAAAGTTTAGGAAGTCATCCGCATATTCAAATTTTCAGGAATGGTTCACAATTTTTCAATTTTTTTATTAGTACAACAGGAAAAACATTCAGAATAAAAAAACACTCACATCTAATACTCATATTAACATGTTAATGTCATGTCCAGTTGCATACATGAGTATCTAAAGCAACATGGATAGAGAACGAGTGCATTGGATGGTAACATTCACAGAAGAAGCAGTAGACATGTGTATGGAAAAGGGGTGCCAGGTTGGTTTCTAAAACAGCTCCTAAAATAGTTCTTTCCGCTGGTTTTGAAAACTAATCTTACATGGTAGTTGAAATAACAAGGAAACAAACCAATTCTTAGAAGTTCCAGTATTCTAAACACCATCTCCGGAAACAGAAGGGAAATAGTAAGAAAATTAGGAACATGAAAAATGTTGGTCACAAACCTCACTTGATACTGAGGAAGGCTTGCAGAAGCCAATGTCTGCAAGGAGTGCCAGGACCCCGATAAGCAAGAAAAATTTCACCCTTGAGAGTTTTTCACCTTCCATATGGTACCTAAAATATGGAAACAGAAAAAAATCTAGTGGGTAATTTATGCATCTGCAATAGCTCGCCGACAGTTTGCGAAGCTGTCTACTGGCCTGCCTACTCAAGCTTGTACTGTTTAACTCGTATAACAATCTCATAATATTAGTTTATTATTCAATGTAATTGTAAGGTCTTGGTAAGGTCATGCCAAAAACCATATACAGCGATTCAATCACCTCAGTAAAGCAATTCTTATCGCTCCCTCTATTTAAGTTTTTCTGTTTTAACATTTTCAAAGATTGGTTTTAGGTTTTGGAACACTACGAGTCAATACATTAACACTAGAGTCTCCAATTGCACATAAGGACCAACAGGCGACAAATATTAATGGAATTGTTTCTCGCAAACAGCCAAAAAGTAGTCAATCATTACACGCAAAACAAAGGTCTTTAGCAATGCATCTAAGCAAAGGACTACTAATTCCATTTTCATATAATCTCACTTATTCTTCAATAACACTTTATTTTAGAAAGATGTGTCTATAAAACCATGCATATCAAATTTCCGTCACATTTGCAAAATTCTTGGTTCATTCATGAAGTGAATTATGCAGCCTGCCGGTAGTACACCAAAATTTTGAATTACAAAGCTAAACCAATACACTTCCATTTTGGCCTTGGCCTAGTTTGGTAATGCTGGTGCTTATCAAAATCCGCTTCTTAAAACTGCTTTTAAAAGTTGATTCTAAAAGCGGATATAATCCTATTATTTGGTAAAAAAAAAATTTTAAATTGCTTTAATGATAGGAAAAAGATAAACAACTTTTAAAAGCAACTCTTGGGTTGCTTCCAAAATCACTATTAAAAAAGTAGCAGCGGATTCTAAAAGTAACTGCCTCAAAATTTTACCAAACATCATTTGCCAAATTTTGTAAGGAAAAAAAAAACAGAACCAGCTCAGAAACAACACCACCAAACCGGGCCTTTGTGGGGTGGGTTATTATTTTCTTTAGAAAACTATTCTTAATCATGCATTTAGTAAGCCATATGGCAGCTATTGAAACAGAAATCCTAAAAAATATCACACAACAGTACATACATAGTGACACAAATATCTCACATACTGATATAAAGATAAATAAATCCACTAACGCACATTTAAAGGTGTTGCATTTAAATTTTTGGCTCATTCATGAAGTAGATAATGTAGCTTTGACCACCACCATCAAACCTTGGATACTGGTTGACATGAGGAAGACAACTCTTCTTTTGGTAAAGTGGATGAGAATAACGAGTGTTAGTCCAACTATAACCAGGAGGGGGACAATAGATGATAGGCTAATAAGAAGCTAACCTAAAAGATCACTCCTTTTGGCCTTGATATCCCATCTAAAAGTGAAACCACGAGAAAAATAAGCTATTAGTAGCTTATTAATTTTTGAATTTCAAATCACATCTAATTGAGCTAAACCAAAGCACAGAGCTTTATTTTATTTTTTCTTTGTTCCACAAGGTTCCTAGGAGTGCAGTGTCCCCAAAATGGCTATCCAAAACTTTAGGGGTTAAACCAAGGGAACTATACCACCAAAGTATCCAAACACTATTCAATCCCTTAAGCAACAAGAGATTTCCTACATTGCTCCCCTTTATCTAGGGAGCTACTATTTGTTCATAGTTCTATTTTTAGGATTAGGAGTCTGGTGTATACATTCTCCATATATCAACCTTTAATATGAAAAATGTGTTTCTAAATAGTGAGAATTTAGAAATAAAATGAAAAATACTGATGTGAATGCTCTTACAATGTCAAAGGTTCATTCAGATGTGCATTGTTCTCGTAAAAATCTTTGATATATAAACTCGCTGCCATAAAAAATTTGAAGGTCGAGTTAATTTTGGTTTTACCCTTTTTCCTCTTTAACAACTTTAGTAATTACAACCAAATAAGGCATGCCATTAACTTACAAAGGGTAAAATTGACAAAAAATAATTCCACTATCAAAGCATTAATTCCCCACTCCCATTTTATGTCTACTATTTTAACTGCATGCCACACCCATCCACTAAATGGAATACTTTGTTCAAAAGAACCGCTCCATCCAAAATAGAAGGCTCCTTCCTCCCTCATTCTTTTATTCACGAGTTATTGATTTAATTGGTTTTTATTTTATTGGATTGGTGGGGGAGAGGGGAGAAACATGATAAGATACCTTCTAAAATATTCGATAAATTTTAATATTATAATCCCAGTTGCACACGCATAGCATATGTGCCACATCGGCTAGTAAAACCAATACGTACATTATGTATGCATATCATAAAAAAAGGGGGGCTAAAATAAGAGATCAAAAATAAAAATAAGAATTAAAAAATGAGTTCAATTTTTGTACAATTTTTATAAATCTATTTTTCAAATAATTTTTTTTCAAATTTTTTTTTTTGTATTTAAATATATTTTTTTCTTTGTTGCATACTTTTTAAATTTGTTTTGGTCAACTTTTGAAACTATTTTTTCGAAATTCAAAGAAAAATCTATACAAACGGTTTTAAAATTTCTGTACAAATCAACTTTTAAAATAGTTTTTTTTAATTCTCATTAAAATATGTACAAAAATAATTTTTAAGAATCAATTAAAAATATGATTTGAAAAATCTTTATAATATTTTTTTTAAAAAAGGTACAAATGAGTACAGCGAGTTTCAAATCTGCACAAATTTCAAATAGTTTTCTTCGCAATGGCGTCAGATGATTTAAAGTCAGAAGGGGGCTAAGCGTTTGATGGTGGGGAAGGGGAACTTGGAGAGGGCAGGCAGAGGAGCTGATGGGAGATGAGGAAAAGAGATGGGAAGAGAGAAATAAAGTAGAAACGTGGTTGGTTTGTGGGAAATTAATTTATTTATTTGCTCTTATGAAAATAAATGTTAGGTGGATAATAGCTGCACAAAATTGTAATATTTAATACAAAAAGGGTATTTTTGGAAGAAGATAAATTTGATGCAACCTCATTTCTCAAAAGTCACTATCACGCTCTGAATTTTCCCATAAAAATTCGGGATCGTGAGTGTTGTGACAAATAAAAATAAAGTAACCAAAATCATAAATCAATGATAATGAGTATAAAAATAGGTATTATAGCCATTCATATTCCTACGAACCCCATATACAACAAAGTCGAATATGTACAAACCATCCAATAATAACTATAGTCCCTATGGTGGCAACTGCAGTCTACCCCGAATCTACATATACATACACAACATAATAAAAAGTAGGAAGGTCAGCGCCAATATTACACAAAATAAGTAGGAGGCCAACGCCAACACTATATAAAAGAAGTCTCAAGCTAAATATTTAACAAAATAAATGTGCATAAACAATCTTGATACAACTTCGATAATAAAATATACACGAATACCGATAAATGACAATAAAATAAATGTTATGCCATCTTCGAGTTCATATCTATGCATGATCATCTCTAGCCTCCGAAGCTATAAGTAATATCATATTGATATATGAAAAGGAGAAAAGTACACGGATTAGATGGCCAATCAACAATTTACATACGAGGTCTCGATAAATATGTACATGTTACAACGAAAATAAAGTATGAACATGCTTTTGCTAATAAGAAAATTATCATATTATCAATGAATATCATGCAAGGTAATGAATATGCTATGAATAACATGAATATAAACATGTAAATGCTCATGTATAATAATGACTAAATGTACCAACGAATGCTATGACCACAACAATAACCACAACTATGATAAAAAGTGGGACTAGTATCTTTGTAAGTTCTCAATAATGCTAAGGCGTGCCACCGAGTATAACGCGACCTAGCCTTCGTTGATCCACCACCAAGTGGGACGTAACCAATAGATGCAACCCAGATCTAGTTTCCCGCCTTTCACAGTGAGGTTGTGTGACCTCATTGCTTTCTACAAATTTTTATAAAGTCGATACTATAAGTCCTGAAAAGAATTAGAAAATATCTCAATTTCTTATTTATGCTAATACCACAATATAATGTCACGAAACAACGAATTCATGATATTCATTCCTTTTAGATTCCACGAATGGCTATGTTTTATTTCTATGATAAACATGCCTTCTCCAAAATTACAAAAAAATCACGAATAGAACAATTATGCTATTCTATATATTTTATCATGAAAGGTCTACAAATATCAAGAATGTCCATGACTACGAATCATGATATGATGAGGGTAATTCATATAATCATGCTACAAAAAATGCCACGATAATAATGTTAATGATATATTATTTATTCTACAAAGATGCTATGAATGTCATGATATTATGAATGAAATCATATATCAATTCCCATGATAATTTGACGATATTATATATTATGATATTATTTGAAAACAATATTTCAAAAGTCATGATAATTATCTACGATCACATTATATGCTATTATTGGAAAATAATACATATAAATGCCACAATATTCATACGACAATATTATGGTATATAATCGTGCAATTTAAAGTTAAAATCCACTACGAGCATATTTCATCTATAATAATTCATATTATCATCTACGAATCATAAACTACAAAAATATGCATGAATATGTAGCGGCACACCCATACTCTCAATATATAAATTGATATTCATAATCTATCTATACCTGAAAAGACTCCTAAAGCCCTCGAATGAGTTTAACAAGTCTCCCCCCAAAAGCCCTCTTCTTGCACCTCGGGATTGATAATTTATGAGCCTCTGATGATCCCAAACCTACATATAAAGATAATCAACATGTTACAAAGAAGAATTTAGACCATTTTATCTTCAAATCATACTGACACGCAAAATGAGGAAATCAATAAGAATAAAGTTAGGGAAATTTACGTAAAATTGATCATGCCAAGATGAGGAGTTTGAATGTGAGTAGAATGTGATGATTGAGCTCCAAAATGATGAAAACTGCTCTCCCTCTTTCTCTCTCTCTTTGTGTGGTATAAGAATAGAAATGGGGGACAAGTGTGAGAGTCAACACTTTGTAATCCGAAGTTGACCAGTGAGATCAATCCAACTTGACTTGGATCAATTGAACTATACTTTTGGATCGATCCATTAATTCCTGGATCGATTGAAGGCACTGGAATTTTGGGTCTAAACCCCTTGGGCCGAAAACTTCCAAAAAGATATGCAATCACTAATAGAAACTAATTGAGTGTCAAACAACTTTTGAAATGACATTTGAATATCTGAAACTCAATATACATGACTTAATGAGATTATTAACGAACCCTGACGAAACCCCCAAAACAACCACTAAAACCACTACAAATGGATTCCTACAAACTCAATATATACCTCTTGACTAGAAGAAATATGCTATGCTACATATGCATCACCACAAAAATAAATCATAGTCCCTCACTATGATATGCATATGCAACAACGAAATATATACGACATCTACGAAAACAATAACAAATATAAATAATATCATTAAGGGAAATTAATAATAGTATTTAATTGCAAAAAAATTATACGAAATTATGGGACATTACATAAGTCATGAGTTGTGTGACATTCTAAGAATTTCCACATTTTATTAGTTATTCTTCATTTTATTCTTTGTTTCTAATATGGTTTTGGTGGTTTGAAATTATATTAGCCTTTATTGTTAGGCCATGTATTTGTCATTGAGGTTTGCATTATTTTTGTAGTCAAGCATTATTATTGAGACTTTCGTAGACATGCATTGCCTATCGAGATTGCATTGCATATTGAGGTTTTATATATTTTTTTTTTATCATGGCTTATTATTTCGTATTACTTCGTATTTGGTTTTGTGGAGTAG
>MKEJ01016602.1:0-12371 GCA_001753735.1 Embelia ribes
TATGGTTGTTCACCTTTAAGAAAATTTTGTTTATTATTGTAAGTTACTATGTTTGACTAGTAGTAGACGAAATATAGTTTTGACATACTAGTGGTTACTAAGAATTTTCTAGTTTACAAACTCAAGTTAACTTTCTAATAATAACCATTACTCATATTTTAATCTTATTATTATCCATTTGTAAAAATTTGACTATGTGGAGCCTTTTAATAAACCAAGAATTGAAAACAAAATGGTGGATACCTTCTTTAAAATCCTTATTCTTTAAGAAGAAAAATCAAAACTTTTGTTATGTTAAAATTTATTCACTAAAATCAATCTCAAAAACAAAATGAAAAAAATTGTACATTTCTTTTTAGAATAGAACCTTATTTTTCATTATTTTCAAAGAAAACTTTCATATTTCCTTCCCAAATAAAGACCCCTTCTTACTTTAAAATTTGCTACTTTCTATTACCTTATAGACTTTCAGTGGACGATAATACTTGGATTTACCAAGAAAACTAGCTACAATAACCACCAAGTTTTCGGCATCGTTGCCGGGGAGTCTTGAAAAATAAATCAATTCTTGAAAGTTTTGTAAGTTTGTTATTGAATATTTCTTTTTGTTTTGCCTAAAAAAATAAAATAAAAATATAATTAGTAATTTATTATATAAGCTTTGGTAGTGAATATCCCACCGTTGCAATTTACCCTTGGTTGTGGATATCCCTCTGATATTTTATTTTTCATACTTTAAATTCTAGTGTGGTATTACGCTAGCATTGAATTTTTGAAATGAAATTATTTTAGAAATAAATGCATGGGTGTAGTCCTTTAAATTCTCGGGACATAAATGTATCAAAAACATAAAATGAGCAAATTTTAGCAACGAGGTCATTCAACCTTACCATGAAAGTGGAGAAACCAGATCTGGGATTTACCATTAATCAATAGAAGTGTGGATCGTAATTAATGAAGACTTTGATTAGACCATAGAGGTGCTTGGCTAATCTTAGTATTTTATACGTAGTATTTATAGTCTCACAATGCATGATGTGCATACGTGGTGCATGATATATGATGCATGTGTGCATGTGTGTTGACGGGGGTTGACATGCATCATCATACTTATATTTATGCTCATAGCATTCATACATATGTGAAGATGATATTCATTCATGTACATGTAGCCTAGTCTCTTCTCTATAGTAGAGTTACTTGGCTAACTATATATTCTTTATTTTTACCTATATATACATGTAATATTATAGGTACGGAGGTGGGCCCATAGCAGATCCAGAGGCCATGAGATGTGATGCACATATTTTTGGTCGCACATGTTAGCGTATTAATTTTATGTACTTTTATTTTGAGATGTAGCACATTCTGATTAGCGGAGATTGTATATGAAATTATAGGTATGTTCTAGCTCTTGTATGAGGTATAGAACATACTTATACCTTCTTTATTATTATTTTGGCCAAGCTTTCGGCTTGAGATGTATATTGTAAACAGATGATGTATTAGTATCATATGTGAGTTGTATATTTTGCCCATATCATTTATATTATGGCATGATTATTATTGTTGATGAGATGTGGATGGGTAGTTATCGTTTTATGTATCATTTATATTTTATTTCATCACGTCACTGCGGTCGCGGATTTCCGAGCGAGACAGTTGCTGAGGACTCCTCAAACGGATTGTTGAGAATTTAATTCTTTTTCAATTTCTATTCGAGAAAAAAAATCAATTAATCTTTTTTTAAATAATGATTTTCTCTTGGTCTCAAAATAAATTTCCCTTCTCGAATATGAACAATTGTATTTTCTACCAAGAAAAATATGAAATTTCAAAAATTTGATCGGTCAAATCAGTTTGCCCAACTTTGCACCGTTTGACAAAAAAAAAGCCATAACTTTTCTATTTAGTACTCTTATTAATCATTGTGCATTAAACTCAAATGTCACATAAAAAGAAATTGTGCAAGTACATAACAGGACCATTCATATCAGTTGTTGAAATTTTAGCACCTATTACCGTTTCAATTGAAACTAGAAGAACCCAATAGAATTTGGACAAATTAGGGGCAACCTTGGTGTAATTAACACTTTATTTTATAGGCCGATAAAACAGATAATATCTGTGACAGAGTATTAATATTTCCCACACCAAACCAAACCAAACACATTTGAGAAATTCTCTTGGTTTTTACCGCCCTGCAGAGATGGAGACGGCAAAGAACGCGCGTAAGCAGGAGAAGCACCGGATAGCGATCAACGGCAGCGGCGGAGCGGCAGTGGTGGTGGTGGGCGGAGTGGCCGTGTTAGCCGCTCTTGCGGTGGCTTCTGTTTCTGTTTTCAAATTCAGGAAAACAGGAAACAGAAAAACTACCGGCGCAGCGGCCAACGAGCTCAACAAGTCAGTCACCTCTCTTTCTCTCCTGTCGGAGCTGATGTTGTGAAATCATGTATTTACAATTTGATATGTTTGTCATTTAACAGTATTCGTACCAATTAATGTTTCTCAATGTTCATTTAATTATTTTTCTGGAGATTTTGGCAAGAAATGTTAAAACAACAATTTTTACTTTTTCGAAATTATGTCAATGAATGTCTACTTTGCAGAGAGAGAATTGCAATATTGAGTTAATGGGCTAAAAAATTTACTGTTGCCATTTTTCCAATGGAAACAATAATATTACCAAGAGGTTAGTACTACAGATGAAATGTTTCTAAATTGACAAAATAACTCCTAATCTTTGTTTTATTTATTTATTTTTACATAATTGATGCATGAATAAGTGACAGATGAATGAACAAAATAACCACTTATTTCTTATTTTAATTGTTAATACACATAATTTGATCCACCTTTATTTTGTCAATTTAGAAAATCCCATACGTTTCTTCCTTGTCTGTAAGTAATGCATATAAAATGGCACATAAATAATTAAAATAAAAGTGAGGGGCAATTCTTGCCAATGTAAACCATTTCATCCCCTTGATGTTTATAGGTAAAGTTTGCTTTAGTACCTCCAATTTTGATCCAATCGACACTTTAATCCCAATTTTATTTTCCATCGTTTATGCCTTTCGACTATTCTTTACCCAACAATATGGTCTATAAATTAATGGCATTAGTATTTTGATTAAACAATACTTGTAGGCAAGTGAAAAAATAAAAAAAAATATAAAATATTTAATAGATACAAAATATTAAACTTTACACAAGTTTTTTCTTTCAAAAACTATAATTTTAATTTTCCATAGAAACAATTTTTTTAGAAACTGCAATAATCTAGCTATATTTATTTATGAAAAAACCCCATTGAAAGTTTATGCTAATATTAGTTATAAATTAGAAAATTAATAAAATTTTGAGTATTATAGATAATATTATTTGTCATCCCACCACTTATCAATATAGCCTTTAATGATTACATATTTTTTTTATATTTTAAAAACAATTAGTATACGAATAATTACGGGAATTTGATTTTAATATTATTTTTGAATGGTTTTGTTTTCATTGACATTCACACAAATAATTAAAATTAATAATGCTTATTTGGTTGGGACTAAAAAATTCAGTTTATTTATTCATATAAGTGATATATAGTAAAATATGACTTATATTTTGAATACCTATTTTTATTAGATTTTTCCTCGTTCAACTCAACGAACTAAATCAATTTATAAAATTTAATCAAGCAAATTTATAACACCGTTAGTTGTTAGACCATATTGACGAGTAAAGAATAGTTTCAAGGCTTAAATGGTGGGAAAAAAGTTGGAGGGCGAAATTGACAATAAGATCAAATTGGATGGACTAAAGGATATTTTACCCCTTATTTATCTAGGATTTCTGTGTGAAAAAAATAATGAATAATTAAATCAAAGGATAACTGGTAACTTTTTAAAACATTACGAAAAACTATTTTATTTATTTATTTATTTTTTCAAAAAGTGACCCATTTTGAAAAATGATTTCTTGGTCCTGCATATATAAATTATTTTATTATTTTAAAAAATTAGTTAATTGTAGCCGCAGCTCTAGCTTTTTGAAATCTAGATGACGTGTAGACAATTTGATATGGTTGATATTTGATCCTAAGCTTGGATATTGTATATAGAGATACCATGGCGCATTCGTGGTTTATCCCCATAATCTTACACAACAAGAAAAAAAGGCCCTGTGGCACTAATCTTCCACAGAAATAGATTCATATATAAGTAGCGTACAGTCCGCGCGATGTACGGATTATATATATTATATTCAGAAGCCAAAATATCATGGTATTCCGAAATATAATTCCCCATCCCCTCGGGTTTTGGGTGGTCTCATGCTCAAGGACGGACCTAGAACACACAAATTACACTAAAAATTTGGATTCAAAAAATTATGGGATGGCTATAACCTTCTTTAGCAAACTACTTGGTCCGTCTTGCTCATGCTGGACAATATATAATTTTATTTCTCCACGTAGCTAGGTTCTAATTCTTCAAACAAATTAAGGATTCACATATCTTTATGTAGATCTTTTGTATAATATCATTTGTGATACATGTCCGGCTTGTTTTCTCTTGTAGAGGGACTGAAGAAGCAGACATAACTTCAGCCAAGAATGGCGCTCAACCCATAGAGATCATTGGAAAGAGGAAAGAAGATAAGACACATCATGAGAACGAGCCACTTAACGAAGACGAACAAAAAAGCATTGAAGACACTGTAACTGATTGTGTTAATCAGAACAACCATATAACAAAGTACCAAGTTAACCACAACGAGATTGAAGCTGAGGAACCGAAAACACCCTATGTTGAAGCTAAATTCATAGAAGCAAAGGATGAGGTACCGAAAACATCCCATAATGAAGTTGAATACCAACTGGAAGAGGATGAGACACTTATTGAAGATGAAGAAAATAGCGGCGAGGGCACTGCAACTGATCATGTAACTCAAAATGACCATTTAGCAAAATACCAAGTTAACCCGCAAGTAGTCAAAGCCGAGGTTGAGTATGAGGCAATTGTGGTGATATCGGAAACACCTGAACTTGAATATGACAAAGAAGAGGATGAGGCAACTATGGTTGTACCAACAACACCCCAAGTTGAAGTTGAAGAAAATGAGGCACTTAATAAAGACGACGAAGCAAAAACTGAGGAAGACACTATAACTGATCATGTATCTCAAAAGCAACATTTAGAAATATACCAAGTTAACCAAGAACAACTCGAAGGTGAGGCAACTACAGTGGTACTAAAAGCCCCCTATACCGAATTTGAATACCACGAGGAAGAGGAGGCGGTGCCTATGGTGGTACCAAAAACACCCCTTGTTGAAGTTGAATACAAAGAGGAAGAGAATGAGACACTTAATGAAGACGGAGAAAAAAGCGGTGAGGGCCCTATTGACCCCCAAGAAATCGAAGCCGAGGAAGAGGAGGCGGCAATTTTGGTGGTACCAATTGAATACGAAGAGGAAGACAATAAGGCACTTAATGAAGACGAAGAAAAAAGTGATGAAGACGTTGTAACTGATCATGCAACTCAAAAGGACCATTTAACCAAATTCCAAGTTAACCCCCAAGAAATCGCAGAGGAAGAGGATGAGGCAATAAAGGTGGTACTGGAATCAACCCAGGTTGAAGTTGAATACAAAGAGGAAAAGGATGGGGCACTTAACAAAGATGAAGAACAAAATGGCGAAGACAGTATAACTGATCATGTAACCGCAAAGGTCCATTTAGCAAAATACCAAGTTAACGCCCAAGAATTCAAAGCTGAAGAAGATGATGAGGCAATTATGGTGGTACCAAGAACACCTCATGTTGAATACCGAGACAAAGAGGACGAGGCAATTTTGGTGGTACCAGAAGTACCCCATGTTGAAGTTGAATACAAAGAGGGATTCGGAAGAGAACAAGGATACGAGCATGGAGAAGATGTGAAGAAAGATGAAGAGTTAGCTGAGGAAATCGAAGTCGACACTCAAAGTGATGAGAATAGTAGCATTGATGAGGATGGGGGAGATACTGCAGAGAAAGTTGCACAAATTCAACACATGGAGAAAGAACAAGAAGAACACAATGACGATGAAATCGTGAAGAGAGTGGAGCGTGCGATGGAGATGACTCCTCAGCTAAATCGGTATGCAACTGAAGACGAATTAGAGGTCACTGAAGAACAATTGGTTCATGCAGAGGAAGATCAAGAATATGGCGAAGGAAAAAGCACTACAGAAAAGGAAAAAGAATTAAGTGATGAAGATGAAGATGATGATGAAGAAGAAGATGAAGAAACGGAAAGCTCGGAGGGAACGGGCGTCTCGTCTGTAGAGTTCAACGTTGATGCAATTTGGTCCGTAGAGGCGGTCGAGGATATATTAATGGAAATCAAACAGAGGAAAATTGATGACCAGATATCAGAAGAGAAGACTGAAGATTATGTAAAAGTGGAAGCAGAAGAGAAGAGCCTAAAGAATGATAACGTCTACTCCACTAACTGCTGTGAAATTGAAGATTCGGACGAATCCGTACTCAACGACAAAAAGAGGTATAGAAAAGAGTTTTTGTTGGATCTGTCAAATGCAAGAATATGGATATGGGCAATATTGGTATTAGTATTGGCACTAGCGGCACCACTGGTACTTTCGGCTGGGGGCGTTACGAAACTTTTTCTTGTTGTCTTCTTTGTGGTCGGCCTCTCGCGAGTTCTTCAAACTACCATATCATGAAGAGGATAGAAATTCAGATGCATTCGTGAAGCTGATATCTGTGAGCCTTTCACTAAAATACATTTTATGTTCTCTGTTATATGTACTCGATTAACTAAAAATGATATACACTAGAAAATAAAGATTTCAATATGCATCTTAAGCTGCATAAATACCATCATCATACACTCAAGCAATCACCTTAAAGCTGTCGCTAGTGTTACGCCATTGTCTTTTGGAAAAACAAAGAAAAGTAAACCAGGTTTTCGACTGAAATATTATAATTTGAATGAAGTTGTGTTTGGCATCCATATTAGTGTTTGGCATCCATATTAATGATCCGCTCTTTTCCTGTCTTGTTGCAAGTACATCTTTACATGTATACTTATGTACTTACTTCTCCTCTCTATATACAATCCCCTGCCAACAGACTTTAACACATGCTTGCAGCTGTGGTTTGTAACTCTCAAGAAATTCAACAAAGTGAAACTCAAAGAACTAATCGACCATATATCTACTTATTCAAGATATTTTCCTTTAGAAGATAATACATCACACCTGAGCTTCTAGTATCTGGGCCAAAAGAGGACTATATTCGATTAGCATTCAAGAACCTTTTGGCTCTCAGTCGAGCAAGGCCAGCTGCACCCGGTTGACCATCCGAAGACACCAAAGATTAGATCCACCAGTGAGCAAAAACTAACCTGAAAAAACAGAAAAGAGAGATACATTTAACCAAAAGATGAAGCGAAAAAATTTAAAGAAACTAAATGTCGAAAGAACTTGTGTTCGTTCCGCGTACCAAACTATCCCAGTTTCTTTCAACATGATGTTGATTTTGTCATGGAAGATACACATATAAACTAAGGCCCAGAAATTAAATTGTAGAGCAAAAAAAAGCCAACATGGTGTCGTTTAATCCATGCTAAACACCCAAGAGCATGTAGCAATTCATATGGCTTCCAATGTTGTTTTAATACATTCAGCATTCAAAATGCAGATGTGCTTAGCAGTGCCTAAAATTTCTTTTGATATAAGGATTTTAAGTTTAAAGCTGCAATCCGAACAGAATTAGAAAGTGTAATTTTAAAGACATTAGTATAAATTTCAGAAATATCATTTGACTGTGACAACTCTTTACTGTAAGTGCAATTAACTTATTTTTCACGATACGCCTGTGCAGCACTTCAATTGCTGAATTTTGCCACACAAATTTACGATATGCATAACACGGACCGAATATCTAAACCATTGCAGTTATAGAAAATCCCCTGGTAACGTAGAATCCAATACTAAGGTCCGGAGAGAATCACCATTAAAAATACAAATGACAAGCTTGAACTAAATGTTTTGGCTCAATAACCATAATGATGGCCGGCCCTTTATATTTATAATAGTGTTGTACATTGCCGATTATTATCTCTACAGCAAAAAGAGGAAACAAACCAATAATAAACTAATTTAAAGGACAATCATGTCCAAGACATGGTCAAGGTTGTCCAAGTCTTGCCATTATCCTAAGTATGGTGTGTCTCAACAATCTCCCGTAATTGCAACGGTAAGGGACGGATGTTGAGATTGGAAACCATGTTACCAAACCAAGATGCAACAATTGATTTTGTGAGGCCATCAACAAGCCGGTCCTTGCTAAAAAGGAATCATACCACAAATGCCTTTACCACTACCTAGTCACGCACAAAATGGTAGTCAATTTCGATATATTTGGTGTGGGCGTGAAATGCAGGATTGCATCTAAGGTAAGTGGCACCGTTATTGTAGTAATGGATAACCAAGGGCTTGAAGATAGGCACACCAAGTTCACGAAGTAATGACTATACCTAAATTGGTGCAGCAATCGTGTTTGCAATGGTCTTGTATTCGGCCTCAGTACTAGAGCGAGAAATTGTTTGTTGTTTCTTTGAGGACCACGAAATGAGATTCCGAGAAATACACAATAGCCGGTAGTCGAGCGTTGAGCATTGATACAACCTATCCAATCTGTGTCGGAATATGTATAAAGGGTATGAGTAGACTGCCGACATAATAGTAAATTGAAATGAATGATATGTTTGAGATAGCGTAAAATATGCTTTACAGCTACCCAATGAGATACACAAGGCTGATGAAGAAATTGGCAAATTCGATTAACTGCAAAGGAGGTGGTCTGGTCTAGTAAGAGATAGATATTGTAATGGCCTGACGGTACTGCGATATAAAGTTGGGTCATCGAAGGTGGTGTTGTCAAAACCGCTGAGCTTAGTGGTGGCCAACATAGGAGAAGTAACTAGTTTGGCACCGAGCATATAAGTGTGCTTCAAGATAGCTAGTATCTAGTGCTGCTTTGTGAGAAATAGACTTTCTGGAACAGAGGAGGCTGTAACCCGGAGAAAGAAATGCAGTGGCCCAAGGTCACACATTGTAAAAGTACACAGTAGATCAGTGAAAAAACATGAAACTGTAGCTTTGGAAGAGACTGTAACAATGATGTCATCAACATAGATAAATATACATGTAATACTGAGAAGTAGACAATATAAATAGGAAATATTTAAATTTGCTGCCACGGAAACCCATGCAATAAAGATGCTGACTATGTCTGGAATGCCACACCTGAGGAGCATGTTTGAAATCATAAAGCAACGTTTGCGAACATGATTCAAAAATTGTGGATAAACGAAACCGGAGGTTGCTTGCTGCATGTAAACCTCCTTATTAAGGTTGCTATGAAGAAAAGCTTTGCTAAAGTCAAGCTGACATATCGGCCATCCAGAAGAAACGAGACAAGTTGAATGGTAATTGGTTTGATGACCAAGGCATATATATCATCGTAATCAATACCCTCGCATTGATGAAACCTTTTAGCAACAAACCAAGCTTTATGACAGGAGATAGTACCATCTACCTCTCGTTTTATTTTGAAGACCTATTTGCAGCCAACTATATTTTCACGTGATGAGGATGGCACGAGACTCCACGTGCCATTGTTGAGTAAGGCCGTGAACTTCTCATGCATAGTTGTGCGCTATTAATGGAATTTGGCCGCTTCGGTGTAGCAAGTGGGTTCAATATTAGAGACAATAGTGCGGGCCACAAAAGCACAGGCTAATGGCTGGCGAATAGTCTCGTCGCAGAATTTCTTAAGTGTCACAATGTTGTTCCGTGACCTAGTTTGCATAACGTTAGTGCGTACTGTGGGGACGTTGTTCGCAGTGGAATGGTCCGATCGTACGTCAAGTGAGGAAGGTCCGGGTGGATTAGGTGGGATAGTGTTGGGCTCGGAGGTTGGGCTAGGCAGGCTAGCCGGGCCTAGGCTAGGTTGGGTTGTCGGGTCGTGGTGTGGTAAGTGGGTATGGGTAATGGGCTAAGGCAATTGAGGTGGCCCAAGGGAGTTCGGCGGATGCAGTGGGCTTTGCCGAAGAGAGTTATAATGGAGTTGGGCATGAAATATGGGCCTGAATAATTGGACTCAGGAGTGGGTGTTGGCTATGGGGTTAGGGTTGGGCCGGTCCGGGATGAAGATGAGGGTGTGGGCTGGTTTTCAGGATGGGAATTGGGTGGGCCGGTTGGAGGAAGGACTATGTTGGGAGGTAAAATATTGATTTTGGATATAGGACGTGATGTTGCAGTGGGTAAGGTGTGACGAGTCTGGTATGGAAAATTGTGTTCATTGAAAACAATGTATAAGTCTATATAAACGCGACCAGTTTTATGATCGAGACAGCGATATTCGTGATGTGATAGGCCATAACAAATGAGAACAAATCCTTTGGATCGTTGTTCTAATTTATTTTTATTATAAAGTCTAAGAAATGACCAACATGAACAACCGAAACACATGTAGGAAAGTGTAATCAAGTGGTTTTTAAACAATTTTTTGAATGGAGAAATTGATTTTAAAAGTGGGTTGGGCATGCGATTTCTAAGGTGACAAGCCATTAAAAAAGTATCATCCTGATAGCGAGTGGGAACAAAACTGTTGGCAAGCAAAGCAACCCCTGTTTCGATAATGTGTCGGTGTTTTATTTCCACAACACCATTTTGATGATAAGTGTGAAAGTGACCATGATTAATTCCTCATTTTAATAAAAAATTGTGTAGTGTGCGGTATTCGTCTCCCCAATCACTTTGAAGAGAAATTGTTTTTCCATTAAAAAATCATTCAATTAATTTTTGGAATTGTTCAAATAACAATGTAATATCGACTTTATGTTTGATAGGATACAACCATGTAAATCAACTAAAGACATCAACAAAGGAAACCTAATAAATATTACCAACGCTAGAAACACATTGGTTGGGCCACACACATTAATATAAATAAATTCAAGTAGAAATGATGCTTTAAATCCATTAATTGGAAAATGAAGTGTGGCTTTTTTCCTTTTGACATGCATGACAAATAAAATATTTTTTTTTTCCAAAATTGGAAGAGAAAACTAGGAAATAACATGCTTAACTATTCAAAATGCAGGATGTCTTAATTGGTTATGCCATTGATCAATAGTGGCGAGTTCTTCGAGGTAAACGACATAAGCTGCCATCTGTTGTGGCCATGCATGCAGTCTGTCCTTAGTCTGACCATGGAGTAAAATAGCCTTTGTTATTAGATCTTTACCAGAAAATAAAATTTGGTAAGAATTCAAAAGAAACATAATTATTTCACCTAAATTGATGAATATAAATAATTTTTTTGCGAATTGTAGGAATATGCAAAAGGTTATTAAGTTGAAAAGAAGTGGTGGATGTAGTTAGGGTTGTATTCTCAGTGTGACGGATAGAAAGACCGTTACCCCCCCCCGCGCGCATTGGCTACATAAGCATTGTAAGCAAATCCTGACAAGGGACGATTCCCATTGAGACGATAGAATTATCGAATAGTATGCCCCGACTTCTCATAGTATTAGTAAACAACTCCACTGTTTGGCCGAGACGACCCCCTGGAACCATTGTTGTGATGGTTGGACCCCCGACGGTGTTACTCCCCGAATTTCCGCAAACCCGGGAATGCGACCCTAAATAAAAAGAAAAAATAAGTAATAATAATAAAATAAATAGCCAGTACTACCCGTATAAATCCTCCAAAGTCCCAAATATATATAATACTATAATATTAGCAGTATTCTTGGCTATAAGATATATAATATACCATCGAGTTGCATGCTTGCCCCAAATAAAAAGAAAAGAAAACCCTGATACATACCAATGCCTCTACACAAAAACTGAGAGGATCCCACTAAATGCCACCATACTCCAATCTCATACACCTAAAGTTTATATGCCCAATAAGCTCGGAAGCTCCCAAATGCACCTACAAAACCGCATGGACAAAATATACCACAGGAAGAGATATATAGGTTAGATCTTCAACTAAAATATAAAGAGGAGTCTACAAGTATATGACCTGTATAATATATATACAACACTAAAGAAATAACCGAATAAGTCCTGATAAAAGGACAGACAAGAAGCCTGTAGGGAGTACATATTTACATGGTTCCTATCATGTATATCGTAGCATATAGGGATATACCTATGTCCAAAGGAAAAATGTCATCCGCATGTGGGGTACTATTAGTCTATGTACCTACCTGACGACATGGGAATGGTACCTATCTCAGTGTACAATCCTATTATGCCTCCCCTACCAAGCCACTCCGCACCACCAAAAT
>MKEJ01016608.1:0-10874 GCA_001753735.1 Embelia ribes
TTTTTTTTTTAATCATGGGCCTTGCAAATTAGGAGCAACATTTTTTTCAATAACAATTTTTTTCCATTCAACTGACCAAAACACATAATCAATACCTGTACATAATCTGTACTTTTCATACTAACAAAAACTTGCAATTAAACCTAAGAAAAGAAATTGCCTTTAATTAAACCAAATTGAAATTTTAATTGCAAATTTTGTATTCAAAGGAATAATTTTTGCTATAAAATAGTTAAATATTTAATTTTAGCTAGCTTGTTTGGTTAATTTTTTAATGCATATCGCGTGTGCATACCTATTAATTATATAAGAAAAATACTTCTAAGCAATGATGCCATGAATGCAGTGATAATATCAAACCACTTTTGATTTAAACATTATGGCCTCAGACCGTTTCGGCTTATAACTTAAAACTAAACTTTTGGTTAGCATAGACAACCAATAGGCCTATGGAGTACTCCACAAAATCACAACGCCATCGGAAAAATTATTTCTTTAGTTAATTAATCAAAATCGTGTCAAAGGGTTAGGTTACGTCTTACAAATAACTTAAGGAAAGCTCTTCTGCTTCTTTTTTTTTTTTAACCTCAAGATAGTGAATTTTTTTGCGATACTGAGCCAGTTGAAAAATTAGGATCTAAAAAGAAGACCTCGGACTTTTTCTTGCCCCAATTGCACTTCCATCTGGCGATGGGTTGGTTGACCACAACTTGAAAACATTGTTCCGCAACAAGTACTGCATCAGGCAATCGCATTAACACTAAAAAGAAACAGATAATCGCACTAACAAAAGAAACATACTTTTTTCATATGCATCGATTTGACGTAGGATTTGCATATAAATATAGTAGTCACAATAATGACCACCGAGATACTCATGCAAGGAAACACACCATTTTCGTATGCTTCAAGACTACACATCATTCACATAAATAGTACAAATACAACGATACAACAGCAATAAATCATCCTAAATTTTGACCATTTCAACAAAATAAATAGCGCATACCATACGCATATATATTATCCCGAGTTCTTAAATTAGAGAAAGGAGGGGGAGATATCCATGGGAAATGGATTAGCCAAGACATGATGATCCATATAGTAGTGAGCCGTAGCAGCGTGAGGGTGCGAATTCGGGTCCATCACAACAAACTGCATGTCCTCCGAAGGCTTCCAATGCCGCTTCCTTTGGTTTATGAACCAGTTGTTTATCTGTTTCTGATCCAGCCCCGTCGACTCTGCCAGTGCCAGCTTCTGAGATTCCTATCATCCAACAACAATGAAAAGGTAAATATATGATTTTTGTTCAGCAACAAAAATTGCACCATGCAACCAAGATTGTAAGAAATTATTTACAAGTCAACTATAAAGCATTAAATTGATGAAAAAAAAAAAAACCAAAAGGGGGTATGTCAAGATTTTGAAGTTCTTTATATAATACGAACTTCGAAGGCCGGGGCCTCTTATCCGCCGATGGCCACAAGGTTGTCAAAGGGAGTTGTGCATATAAAATGTATGACAAAACAATTTTCTTTTGCAAAGCAATGCGTCTAGTTTGTTGCTAAAACCTGACTTTCGCAGTCACAAATGGCAAAGCTACAAGCAAACTCGAGCTGGATTCAGCCTAAATTCAAACTTGATAGAAGACGCTTTTTATACATGCTAATGTATGCATACTTTCTTTGTTCACTTGTGTGGCAAAATCTTATCCCTTGGTGGTGGATTAGTCCTATATTTAAGGACGAGATCAAGGTTCATGATTCTGTCACCCAAGTGTATGTACAAGCATGTAGATATTAGTATGTATATATATATCATTATTTGCACTAAATGGAAAATGAAAACTAACCTCAACATAAGATAGGAAGAAAAAACAGGAATTTTTTCAGCCTGAGCTTTTAAATAAATAATGTTCACTTGCGCCAAAAAAACTTTCTGAGGTATAAAATAATCCCTTCACAGAAGCAAAACATTCAATTGGAGAGAACTGCTTCTTTCGAAAATCATTTTGCATTGACAAACGTAAAAAGACCAACGGGGAATTAGATTAGAAAACAATCATATATTAGATTGACCCCTCAAATTGCATTAATAATAGATTCAATCCTAACATCCTTCAAAAGCTGTGAAATTTGACACATGAATTACTAAAATAAATAAATAATATCTTTCCAAGGCTAAAAAAGCAAAAAGGAAGTTTCGGGGTCAATGATAAAAGGATAGAAAGATACCGAAGGATACGGCCATTTGTAATTTCGACTCCACCACTCGAGCAATTGGTTCCTAGCTTCCTTGGGCAGCTTCCCCTTCTTTCTTTTCTTCATAAACTCCTGTTTTAAGCTCCCTAAATAACCGCTGTATTTCCTTAAAAGCTGATCCTTCAACTCCTTGTCTTCTGCTTGCGGATCTACCAACCCGTTATTAAATTCAGCCTCATCTTCAGAAGAACCATTTCTCTCAAAACCTTAACCGCAAAAATAAGCATAAAAACAGCTGGCAATGATTTTTACGAATAATAAGACCACCACCTAAATTTTTTTGTTGAATCACTAGAGGTAACCAAGTCTTTCATCTTAGATGAAGCTTATCTTTACAAAAATAAAATTCTACGCAACCGATTGACACTCAAAGAGGTTTTAAAGCTCATCATAATTGGTCCGAAAAAATCTAAAACAAATAAATCACAAAACAAGAGAGTGATTAAAAGGCGTTTGAGTAAGCCTTGCAACCAAGAAGGAATACGATAATGTACAAATGCTCAAGGAAAACACCTGGCATGAGACACGATTTGTCGTAAAATAATTAGTACAAGTAATCGGACCATAAAAATAAACCATGAAGGCAATTTTTTCGTGCACCACCATCAATAGAAAACCAAACATTCTGAGGAGGCTATTTTTTAGTACAGCTTTTAGTGAATTATATTATACGATATTTAGGATTAAACGGAACAATCAACTGTCCTAAAATATTTTAGGGGGCAAATATGCCACTAAAGTGGACTTCGTTCCATCTTCACTATAAAAACCACAACAATCTCCAATCACCCAATTTGCTTGTAGACAAACCCATAAATTTAATAATCGGTACTTCATTATCACCCACTTCACAACGTTAAAATGTCAAGCCTCAGTAAAATCGCACAACGATCTTATAGACCACTTTCAAAGTCATCGCATCCCCTCCCCCGGGAGAAAAATTTAAAACGAAAGGCACCAGGCCAAAACTACTAACATCTATAGCTTGACCTTTGGTAACTTTACACAAAGGGTGCTTCAACAAATGAAAAAACATGGACAAGTATCACCACCACGTTGGAATATTTAAATAATTATGGCGCCACATATGTAAATATTAAATATGTTGTGCTATCAAAATAATTAAGCAAAAATAAAGTAGTATAATGACTATTAAGTGCATTATTCCAAAGGCATTTAGGGGTGCCGTATCCGTGTAACCAATGCAAAAGAAATCCTTGCTGAAATTGAAAAACGATTCGCAAAGAATGATAAGGTGGAAACAAGCACACTTTTGTTGCGCTTCATTTCCATGAAGTATAAAGGCAAATGTAATTCAAAGGAGTATATTATGGAGGTGCCTCATATTACTTCAAAACTTATGGCTTTAAAGCTCGAGCTATCTGACGACTTGCTCGTGCATTTGGTAATGCTCTTACTTCCTACACAATACAACAACCAATTTAAGGTCGGCTACAACGGCTAAAAGGAGAAATGGTCTCTTAATGAGCTCATTTTGTATTGTGACCAAGAAGAGAGGTTGAAGCAAAGACAAGATTGACAATGCTAATTGGCAATAGCCCCTAAAAGAAAGAATAAGGGCCAAAAGAGAAAGAATGATGAAGTTGCTAATTATGGTCCAAGCACAAAAGAAGCAACACAAGGAAAACAATTGTTTATTTTGTCACAAGGTAGGATATGAAAAGAAGAAATGAGCGTAATATCATGCATGGCGTGCAAATAAAGGTACATTTCTCAATTTGGTCTATTTTGAGGCTAATTTAGCTTTAGTACCTAGAAACACTTGGTGGTTAGATCCTGGTGCTACTACTCGCATAAGTGTTTCAATGAGAGATTGTCTGAACTACCGAAAGCCAAGTGATGGTTAAAGACACATCTTTGTAAGCAACGGAAAATCGGTGGAAGTGCAGGCAATATAGCATTTTAGTCTATTATGAAGAACTATTTTTTATTTGAATTCGATGGCTACTTTCGTTGAACCGTCTTTTAGACGAAATTTGGTTTCTGTTTCTTTGTTGGACAAATTTGGTTTTTCTTGTTCATTTAGAAATAATCATTTTAATTTATCTCTAAATTCGAATATTGTTAATGCTGGTTTCCATTATATACATGTGATAACCTATATATGCTTGAAGCTATTGCAACCTGTAATGAAACCTAGCATGGAGAATTATGAGGTATCAAACGCAAATTCAATAAAGAAAATTCAGCCTCATTAGGGCACAAGCGATTAGGCCACATCACTAGAAATAGGGCAGAACGACTTGTGTTTGATGTGATTTTATATTTTCTTTATTTTACAAATTTTGATGTCTGTATTGAATGTATGAAGGGAAAACAAACCAAACCTAAAAGATTAGATGCCGAAAGATCTACAAAAGTTTTACAATAAATAATAATACATGCGGATTTGTGTGGGTTATTCCCTACAGCTTCATGGAATGGTCAACATTATTACATGACTTTTATACACGATTACTCAAGATATGGCTGCTTATATCTAATTAATAAGAAATCACAATCCTCGGACATGTTCAAAACATTCAAAGTTGAAGTTGAGCATCAACTCGACAAAAGGATAAAGAACATTACGGCTGACCGTGGTGGCGAATACTATAACAGATATAACGGACAGATGATGGATCAGGTAAATGCCCAGGACAGTTTGCTAAATACCTAGAGGAATGTGGAATCGTCCCACAGTGCACCATGCTAGGAACACCTAGCATGAATATAGTAGCTAAAAGACGAAATAGTACAATTAAGGATAAAATGAGGAGCATGGTTAGCCATTTAACTTACCTGAGTCACTCTGGGGTAAAGCATTCGAAACCACCACCTAAATTCTAAATAGAGTACCGACTAAAGAAGCTGCACAAACACCTTAACAGCTTTGGACAAGCAAAAAGCATATGCATGTTTGGAAATGTCCAACAGAAGCAAGTTCATATAGGCCACATGAAAAGAAACTGAAATCAAAAACCGCAAGCACCTACTTTATTGGCAATGTGGAGCGATCAAGGAGCTTTAAGTTTTACAATCCCACACCTGAAGAACTTGTGCCATTAAGGCGATCCACAAGAGAAAGTAGGAAGGCAATTTCAGATGATTGTCGTATTTCTCCTGGAACACGGGGAAAACTTTAGAACTTCAGAAGATCCAATCAACTTCCATCACGCCATGGAAAGTTCCAATTCTCATAAATAGATTGAAGCAATGAATGAATAGTACAAGTCTAAGCAAGACAATAAGGTTGGGAAACTTATTCCATTACTAGTATGTGCAAGGCCCATTTGTTGCAAATTGATTTTTAAAACCTAAAAGCATTCATAAAGTAATATGATGAGAGGTATAAGGCACGTCTTGTGGCTAAAGGCTTTACAGAAGGGATTGATTTTAAAGAAACTTTCTCTCCGGTTTCATCGAAAGACTCTTTCAGAACAATCATGGCACTCGTTGCACATTTTGATCTTGAGTTACATCAAATGGATGTCAAGACGACATTTCTCAATGGTGACATTGACGAAACAATTTATATGGTGCAGCTAGAAAACAGTGTCAGGAGACCCAAAGAATATGGTTTGCAAACTGACAATCCATTTATTAACTCAAGAAAGCATCCCGTCAATGGTACTATAAATTTCATCAAGTGATAACCTCATTTGGTTTTAAATAAAACACTGTTGAAGATTGTGTATATCACAAGTTCAGTGGGAGTAAGCATATTTTTCTGGTTTTGTATGTGGATGACATACTGTTTGCCACAAATGATTTATATTTACTATACGACAACACCAAAAGATTTATATCAAAACAATTTAAGATGAAAGTCCTTGGTGATGCCTCCTTTGTATTAGAGATCGAGATCCATCGATATCATTCTCGGGGTATTCTTGGATTATTACAAAGGAGCTATATATTGAGAAAGAGCTTTGGAATGACAAAATGTAAAGGTGGTATAGCACCAATTCAGAAGGGAGATAAGTTTAGTCTCATGCAATGCCCTAAAAGTGAATTGGAGCGCCATCAAATGGAGATTGTTCCCTATGCATCCATTGTGGGTAGTTTCATGTATGCTTAAAAATGTACGAGACCAGACATTAGCTTTGCAGTTGGTATGCTAGGCAGATACCAAAGCAACCCTGGAATGGATCATTAGAAAGCATCCAAGCGGGTTATAAGTATTTACAGAGAACAAATAATTATATGCTCACATACAAGGAGATCGAATCAATTGGAGATCATTGGGTAATCCGATTCCGATTTTACGAGATGCCAAGACAATAGGAGAACCACTTCGGGATATATTTTTTTGTTAGCTGGTGGAGCTGTTTGTTGGAGGAGTGTCAAACAAACACTCGTAGCATCTTCCACCATAACGTTAGAGGTTAGAGTGTTATGAGGCATCAAAGCATGGAGCATGGCCACGAAATTTTGTTACAGGGCCGCGAATTCTAGAAGGAATAAAAAGACCTTTGAAGCTATATATTGTGACAATAAATAGGCAGTGCTATTTTCTAATAACAATACGAGCACGAACAAATCATAACATGTTGACATTAAGTTGTTAGTTGCGAAAGAGAAGGTTCGGACCAGTCATATAACTATAAAACACATTGGAACAAACTCATTGATAGCATCGCTAATGAAAGCAGTATCACCCAAGGTTTTTCATGAGCATACTGCTCATATGGGTGTTGTCGTGTCTGAGAATATTACCGTATAGTGGAAGTTTCTATTACATGTATATTAGTACTTGATTTTGGTTTTGGACACTATATTTTGTGTATTTGGATATTTATCTAATCAGACTTGTGGTTTTTCAGTTCAATACACTCTGATTTTTTTTTTTTTATGTAAAGTTTGATCTCACTAAAGTAAGGAGGACTGGTTGGGAATAGACATGTAGAGATCACATTGCATGTAATTTCCATGCTACACATCCACAATTGATTTATGTCATTTGGCATCATTTGTATACGTAACCATTGATGGGTCTAGCTAGGTTAAATGCGACAAAAAACGCTTTGATCTTATATCGATGCAGCTAATGAATGAGATTGTTTTGTAAATACCCTAAGGTTATGATAGCAAGTTATAAGCTCATTTTGGTGGAACACATTTGTAAGGTTACATATATGGCCCAATGGTAGATGTTTGACTATTTCAACAATTGTGGGGCCACATATGTAAATATTAAATGTATTGTGCTATCAACATAATTAAGCCTAACTAAAGTGGTCTAATTAAGATTAGTATTTGGCTTAAGGGTATAATTGTTAAAGATTTAATGTGTAGATATTCAAGTGATATTTATAATTCTGCGAGGGGCGGAATAAGAAATATTTAAATCTAATATTTGACCTAGTATAAATATTGGTGTTATGATACCAAACTCATACAACACAAAAAGGAGAACCCTAGTTCTACTTCTTCTTCTTCTTCTCTACAACCATATGAATAGAGTAAGACAAATTAACTTTTATCATTAAGGCTGTATCAGATTGAAAGATATAACCTATTTGAAGACGTTCAACCATGAATTCAAGTAAGCTTCTCCTATTAATCTTTTTATATCTTTTGAATTAAATGGGTTTAAGCATATAATATAAAGATTTGTGTATAATACATTATTTTAGTCTTAATTAATACGTTTATGATTATGATGAATTAATAAGACTAGAAACATGATAAAGTTAGACAAATCCATACTAATATTATGAAATCTATCGTGCATAAATTTTACATACTGAGTCAACATTCTATTTTCTTTTCTCAAGAACACTGATAAAAGAATGCTCCGAAACAACATATATACACGAGACAACGGGATTTTTTGCCACTTTGGGATAGATCGATCCCAAAATTCCACAATTAAGTCCATTAACAGAAGATAATACCAATTTGGTGTATTTATATATTTTTTGCCATTAGCGATGACGAAATACAGTAGGGTATATTTTGGTGAAAGTTTTTTTATTATTTTTGTCATATCTAATGACACGTTATATTATTTTTTGCCAGTTTTATATATATAATAACGAAAAGGAGTTTGAATTGTTTTTTTTTTTAATTATCACCTTTAACAGGCAAAACGGAGCCACAAATAAACCCCCACCCAATTTTCTCTTTCTCTGGATCGATCCAGAGGCCCCCCACCGCCTCTCTCTGTCTCTCCTTTCCCTTCCCCCACTCACCCAATTACACAAATATAAGAAAAAAGTTTTTGTTCATATATATAACAGCTATGTATTTTTTTAAAAAAATTAAGTAAATCTTCCACTTTTCGCTAGCGAAATACTGTAAATATTTTATATTTATCACTAATGCCAGTAGCTAATTAATTTAACAAAATAAAAAATAAAAAATTTACTATTGCTAGTGACGAATTCATACAATATTTTTTTCCATTTTTTGCCATGGATAGTAGCAAAATATATATTTTATCATTACTAATACCGAAATAAACCAAACAATTTTGGGGCACACCTGCTCCAAAATGGAAAAAAAATTCTGGAACAACCGCCTTGTTTGGTACAGCCACCAGAAATATATTTACGGTGCTTTTTATATATTTTAACAATAAAAGTATACTTATTTTTACTTCAGAGTATCAAATATATACTTTTATATAAACTTGTAATTGGATAATTTTAAAATATATATATATATTTTACCAATTTATACTGGTACTAACTAATTTTCAATACTACTAATATAAAAAGTTATATTTTTTCCATTTTATGCCAAATATACATATCATACTTATAAATAATACTTATATTCCTAAACTTTTAACGAAAACATGTATAATTTTATATTTTCAAAATGCAACCAACGGAACCCAACATGTGTACATGCAAAGAATGCTGATAAATGAATTTATTAATTAAAGTTTAAAAAGAAAAAAAAATTAAGGTTAGTACTCCCTCTGTCCTAGTCAAAATGACATACATTTTTATTAAAAATCAAAATTTCATCCAAATTTTTTTTTTTGGAAGGCAAGGGATGGGGATTCGAACCTATGATACTATGATATAGGTTGAGTTTTGGGCCATTAGATTATTCCTAACTTATTTATTTTCGTCTTCTTCTATCGCAATGATTGCAGTTGCCAAAAATAGAAAATAATTAATTATTTTTTGACCGTACAAAAAAAGTTATATCAATTATTTGCATACGGAGAAAATGTTACTCTTTTTTTTTTTTTTTCTTGTCCAAGATGCCTTCCCATATGCAAACTAATGGTGTAACAGAAACAAGTTTCCAGTAGGAATAATTAGCAGTACCTTGTAGCCTCTCTCGATATACTTAACGGCGACCAGCTCGCCGGAGATTTTATCTCTCATCAACCTGGCCACCCCGAAATTCCCCGAACTGATATCCCGAACTAGCTCGTATCTCTCCCTGTCGTGCACTATATCCTTCTCCATCCGGCCTCTCTCTCTCACTCTCTCTCTCTCTCTCTCTGTGCTAAACAAACCAGTTCGCATTGGATATAACTGTAGAAGTGGTGTGGTTTATGGTAAATTGTACATTTTAAGTTTAAATTATTATAAAATCATTGCATACAAAAGCTTGCGCAATGGGTTCGGATACGGAATTGTCCTCTTAGTTATAACAACTATTGTATGCAGTCCCTTTAGTTTTGATGATTGTAACATTAAAGTTTTGAAGAATGGAACGGTGTTCCCAAACTTCTTAGATAAGAGACACATGGGTTTCTTTGTCGCACGATTCACACTCAAATTTTTCTACTTTTTTGTTAAAAAGATTGAATTCCGTTCGGCTTTTAAGCTGTATTTTTTTTATATATTTTTGCCTAAAGAAGTATTAAGTTGAATGCATATAGTTTTTTTTTCATAATATAACAGAAGTTTGTTTTTTTAGTTTTGCAACTAAACAATCTGCACAAGCTCAATTTGGTAGTAATTTGATCGTTGTTTCAAGTTTTTTCTTGAAAACTATCATATAATGTTTGGTAACATTATAATATTTGTTATTAAAATTGACTACTATTTTTAAAGTTAGTTATATTATTGTAACTAAAAAATGGTCTTACAAGCAATCTAATTTAGAAACTGATGCTTATGCTTTTTTTTTTTGTTTTAATCATTACTTAAAAATATTACATCAAATATCTTAGATTCATTAAAAGGCTACACACATGGTGGTCATTGAAAGTCTACTTTACCCTCGGATGAATTATTAATTTGTTTTTAATATTTTTGTGAGTACATTAATATATTTTCCATCATTTATTACAGGATATCCAATGCGGTCGCACGTTCAATAGGTTTGGGACTGATCGTGTAGTAATCAAAACATTGGTGACTAAATAGAATTCTATTGGAAAATGGGGAGCTTTACTGTAATTAGTTTGCAGTCAGCTTGAGAAGTAGACGTGGCGCTTAATCGACCGCCAAATGAGAGAGAGAGAGAAAGAGATGGGGGAGAGGATCCCCTGCAAGAATGATCCCACAAGGATCTTACAAGCCTTTTAATGAGCGAATGACACGTGGCATGACTTTAAACCAACGGTTAGATGAATACCATAGCAAAACGACGTCGTTTTTAGGGTCGAATGCAAAACGACGTCGTTTAAAGTCGTTT
>MKEJ01016609.1:0-10680 GCA_001753735.1 Embelia ribes
CAAGAGATTTCTATCAAAACATTTTGAGATGAAAGACCTTGGTGATGCCTCTTTTGTATTAGGGATCGAGATCCATCGAGATTGTTCTCGGGGTATTCTTGGATTATCACAAAGGAGCTATATTGAGAAAGTGCTTAAAAGATTTGGCATGCAGGATATACAAACTACATAACACCCCTGACGCTAAAAGAGACAAGTTTAGTCTCAGTTAATACCTAAAGAATAGCCTTAAAGTCCAATAGATGAAATAAATATTCTTATTCACCAGCAATAGGAAGTCTTAAATTATGCTCAAGTCTGTACGCATCCAGATATTGCGTACATTGTAGGGATACTAAGTAGATATTTAAGTAGCTCTGGAATGGATCATTGGAAAGCAGCCAAAAGAGTTATGAGGTATTTGAAGAGAACAAAGGATCATATGCTCACATATAGGAGGTCAGACTCTTTGGAGATCATTGGATATTCTGACTCCGACTTTGCCGGATGCCAAGATAGTAGGAGATCCACTTCGGGCAATATTTTTCTATTGGTTGGTTGAGTTGTTTGTTAAAGAAGTATTAAACAAACACGCAAATCATCTTCCACCATAGCAGTAGAGATTATAGCATGTTATGAGGCATCAAACCATAGAGTATGGCTACAAAATTTTGTTACAAGGCTGCAAATTCTAAAAGGAATAGAGAGACATTTAAACTTATATTGTGACAATAAATTTGCAATGTTATATTTTAATAGCAATAGGAGCTCTTACAAGTCAAAGTATGTTGACATTAAGTTCTTAGTTGTAAAAGAGAAGGTTTACAGTGATCATATAACTATAAAGCACATTGGAACAAACTCCATGTTAGCAGATCCACTCACGAAAGCAACATCACCCAAGTTTTTTTTATGAGCATACTGCTCATATGGGTGTTGTCGTGCCTAAGGATATTATAGTATAGTGGGAGTTTCTATTTCGTATGTTTTAGTGTTTGGTTTTGGTATTTGAACAATTTATTTTTTGTGTGTATTTAAATATTTCTCTTATCAGATTTATGATTTTTTCAGTTAAATACACTCTGATTTTTTTTTTTTATAATGTAAAATTTGATCTCAAATAAGGAGCATCAGTTGGGAATAGACATGTAGAGATCGCATTGCATATAATTTTCATGCTACACATAATTGATCTATGTCATTCGGCATCATTTATTTACGTGGCCATTGATAGGTCTAGTTATGTTAAATATGACGAAAATTGCTTTGATTCTATATCGACGCAGGTAATGGATGAGATTGTTTTGGATATACCCTAAGGTTATGATAGTAAGTTATGAGCTCGTTTTGGTTCAACATTTTTGTAAGGTTACATATACCCAATAGCAGATTGTCGAAATGTTTCGATAATTATGGGGTCATATATTTAAATATTGAATATATTGTACTATCAATATAATTAGGCCTAACTAAAGTGGTTTAATTAAGATTAACTATTTGTCTTAAATGGAATAATTATTATGGATTTGATGTGTTGATACTTAAGTAATATTTCTAATTCTGAGAGGGCGGAATAATAAAATATCTAAATCTAATATTTCACCTAGTATAAATGTTGGGGTTATGATCCCCAACTCATACAATGAGTAGAATCCTAATTCTACCTCTTCTTCATTACATACTATCAGAAGAGCAAGAGAATGTATTGTGTTGGAAGATCTAATGTGTTCGAAAATTTTTAAAATTTCTTTATTTCTCTTTGGATTTAAATATATAATATATAATTTTAATCTTAAATAATATATTTATATTTATTATCAATTAATTAAATTTAAAATATATAAAAATAAGTGAATTACATGCATTTTCAAATGTAAATTCTACACGAGAACCGAAAAGTCAGATATTTAAACCTGTTTTGGCTTTAGCCATTACATAGATAGAGATGCGGATGGAGATGGAGAGAGACTACTAGAGAAGGGAGAGAGAAGTGGGGGGACCAACTTTTAGGAAAATTTTCTTTATTCTTCAAAGGACGCGAATGTTGTAAGCATAGGAAGCACATAACCCAAATCCCCCTTTTGGCTTCAGTATTATATATGAAGACCCCGGGAAAAATACCCATTAAAAAAAAAAAACATCAAATCTTTCCATAACCATATAATAGTTTTGGTTGAAACTTGAAAAAGATCGTTTTTTGCAACCTGGGTTTTTGGAATTTCTGTTTTAAAAAATGAGGGGTGAAAACAAAAAAGAGGAATCAGTATTAGAGTGTGATGTTGGTTTGGGTTTGAGGATGCAAAGCACTGAATCGTTTCCCCATAAGAGTATGACAGTGACACCTCATCTCCCTTATTCTACTCTTCTTTATCATCATCATAATTACAAAAAAGAAAGTAATGCTAAAAATTTCATTTCTTCCTCTTGTTTTGAGAGTATGAGTAGTGACCGTACTAGTACTGGTGCTGCTGGTTATGGTTTTGTTGTTAGTGGTGGAGGTGGTGGTGGACCCCTTTATTGCAACCTAAGTAGCAACAACAACAACAACAACAAGCAAGTTGCTTGTTTAAGCGATTTATACAGTGTTGCCAGTCCTTCTGGTGAAGTTTCAGTGCAAAGGACTTTCCAACCTTTAGCCAACACTTCTGATTCTCATCCCAAATCATCAGGTACGTATTTATATATATGTATCTGTGTAGCTATTAGGGTCAGATACTGTTTCATATTTTATTATTCATGTGCTTTGAAGATTTGGGATTGATTATTTTTGTTGGTTTTTTGTTTGAGGGGGGTTTTGTGCAGGAGGAATGGGAGGTAATGATGATGATGATGATAATAATAATAATAAAGGGATTAGTGCATTTACAGTGAGACAGTGGGAGGAGTTGGAGAGACAGATAATGATATGCAAGTACATGATGGCTTCAATCCCAGTTCCACCTCATCTCCTCCTAAACCTTTCCAACGACACCTCTGCCGTTTTTACTTCCCAATCTAATCACAACACCAGTATGTATATTATTCGTGTCTAACTTTTTGTCATATCTAGTTCCCACTTTGTTCATATTCCTGGCTTGTTAAAAAAATGTTTCACCCTTTTTGTGGTTTGTGAATTGTTTTGAAATGTTTTGTTATACGCCTCTCGGTAGGTTTTGCAAAGGGAAAAAGGGGAAGGCTTTGAAATGCTCTTTTTCTGGAAATTTTTATGGGGGAATTACAAAGTAGTAGTAACTCTTGTTGTTGTTGTTGTTGTTGTTGTTTTTCTGGTTGATTTGAAAGACAGGCAATTAGTTTCTTTATTTATTCATTTCTGCAAAATTGTGATATTTACCACTTATTATCGCTGCAAATCCATTTGCATAATCTACTTTTCATGCTAATGCAAGCAATGAGAGCCTTAATGTTGAAGTTCTTTAAATATGACCTCTGTGATCATACTTGAACAAGCGCGGGATTAGAGCAAGAAGTCAGGCTTATGAAGTCCATTTCTTTTACTTACCTAAAAATATTTCGTTTTTGAGTACTAGAATTATGATGCCCTCATTCCCGTATCGGGGATATGGGTTGTGATGCTTAGATGATTTAAACGGAAGAAGATACTTGAAATGCCACTAAAATGACAAGTACATTCTGTCTTACTTGATAGTGCATTATACTCCTTAATTTCGTAGAAAGAAATTAGGGGACATTGTGTGTTTTAATTAGTACATACGGTGAGGATGTTGTTTATGTTAGTGGTGTATGTAGCATCTTGCAGGTTGGATGTGAGGTACACAAGAGGGGGAGGAAGCAGCAATTATGCAGAGCCGTGGAGGTGCCGAAGGACGGACGGCAAGAAGTGGAGGTGCTCCCGCGATGTGGCACCATACCAAAAGTACTGCGAGCGCCACGCCCACAAACCCCGTCCCCGTTCAAGAAAGCCTGTGGAACCTCAACGACAAGAAGAATGCCACATTACCACTACTGGTGTCAATTCCATTAACGACAATAATTCAACTCCCCACCAAACTTTGCAAAGCCAAGTCTTTAACATTCCAGCTATGATCTCTGGGCCAACTTATGCCCAGCCCAGGTGTGTAATGGTTTTTGGGTTTTGGGATTTGACAAGTCCTTGAAATGTGTTGCTCATTTATCTGATTCCATTTATTGCTGTGTTTTTTTTATTAGCAATATCTTTGTTCTTATCCTCCATGTGTGTGTGAAAGTAATAAATCACATGGGGACAAGATTTATTTCATTTTTTATTTCTTGTGTGCATTGAATCCTGATAACTACTGATCTGGGAAAATGATTGTCAAAACCAAAACTACTGCTATTCTATAGTATGTTTATTTTCTGAAATTGCATAAAAGGATGGGTACAATATCCTGTATGATAATTTTGCACAGGTTATTGATTTGTATGTTAACAAAGCACTTACTAATGATCAGTATGTTGATTTGTCTATTAGATTTGCTTCATGTGTGCTTTTGAGCCATTTAAGGGCATTTCTAACATAGGTGGTTTGTAGATGAGGATTGTAACAAAGGACCTTTGCTATTTTCTAGCCTTTTTAAACTTCCCCCACATTTGCGAGTTCTTTTTGATTTAAGTAAAACTTATTGGTAGTATATGATTTGAGGTGAAGAGTAAAGTTCAGTTGGTCTTATGGACTGTGAGAGTAACCTTTTATGGAGTGATAAGTAAGAAGTTAGTAACTCTGTTATAAACTTGTTTAAATAACATCCAAGCTGCCAATTTTGAGGCGCAAATTTATCATCTAAAAAGATTAATGGTTCCGAACTTTACAGGATAATAGCTATTAACCTGAATATCTTCTATTTATGTATGAAAACACCATCGAAGAGCGGTAAAAATCATCAAATCTAAGTTTATTAATGACTTTTGTTACAGTGCCTGATATGTATTTGTGAATACTAAGGTGCACGGAGTGGTTCATGGAAAGGGATCCGGCACCTGGGTCCGCCCTGAATGAAGCGTGGCAGCAATTGGTGCTACCGTCACCAAGTGAAGGACTCAAGCTGTACGATGAGCACGACAGGACCGTTTCTGTTTTCCAGAAACGCTACGAGGAAGAACGGGGATCAATTCACACAAACACATACTTAAGTACGAATGATGACTCAAGCTTCCAGAATCGATTGAATTTCGATCACCAAGCACAAACAACTAGGCATTTCATCGATTCTTGGTCGTGCACAGATAGACAAGTAGAGATTGGCCACATCAGCGACCAGACACCCCTTTCGTTGAGCGGGAAGTTACCTTTGTCATCTCTCACCCTTTCCATGTCGGGTGGTACCGAAATTGATGACGAGAACAAAAATGTTCAATTGGGTGTTGGGATGATGATGACGACAGACCTTGAAGGAGGAAATGAAAGGGGTTTCAAAACTGATTGGCTTAGTTCTAATCCTTATTCGTGTTTGCCACCTGGGGGGCCATTAGGAGAGGCCTTGTGTCTTGGGATTTCTAGCAGCGGAAAGGGACAATCGAATCTGCCTTCTCCTCATGGACATAGCAACAGCACCACCACCAGTAGTTGTAGCAAAAGCTCATGACAGTTTAACGTCCAGGAGCTACATTTTCGGTTATTAGGATGCTCAAGAAAAAAAGATGATAACTTTGCTGTTTTTGGTTTCGGTTTAGCACCTCTTTCAGCTTGTTATATTGGTTGATTTGATCTCATGTGAAGCTCATGTTTTTGAAAATCCTTTTGTTGTCATTTGCCTGTTTTGTTGTGCTATGTAAGTTTACATGGCAAGAGGACATTGAAGAATTGGCAAAACAAGTTTCAGATCCACTTTTTTGCATCTCCTTGGCTCTCTTTTATGTGATCATTTATTGAGCAATGCTGGTAATTTATGCTAAAATGTTCGTTTACAGTTATCTCATATGAGGTATTTTCGAGAGTTGAAAATAAGCATTAATCCGTAAGTAGATCATCCTTGATTCTGCTGCTAATGACACTATTGTTTACCCGGGGTTAGATTTTCTCTTTTTTATGGGGAAAGATCTGGCATCAAGCCAAACCTCCGTAGTATGCGATTATAGTAGTAAAAACGGAGTTTTCATCATTACATCAAAGCATAAATCAAAATCGTTATTGCATGGTTATTTTCTCATTTTATCATTACATCGCTTCATCTTCTAATCCCGAAAGAAAATATTTAATAATCAATCATGAAAAGAAAACTAATACAGCTAAAATGACTCTTCGCGAGTCCCAATGTCACAATCTACCCCACCCTTTAATTATTGTTACTCATCTCAGCCACCTCCTCAAATCAGTAGTCGAGCACGGAGAAATCTCACCACCAACAATGCTATCCGCACAACATGAAGATAGACTTGATCTCTGTTCCATCCCCACATACCCAGCTTGCACACTTTTAAAGCTCGGGCTTCTCAGCTTCTGGCCAAAACCATCACAACCAACCCCAAAGCCGCTATATATCTCCTGTACTGGGTACGAAAGCCTTTTCCTGACTGACCCCGGCCCCCTCTCTCTCTCTGGGGTCGAAGGCCTTTGTCTTGTCGCGCTCTGTGACCGGACCTTAGCCTTTGCAGATTCAGTTGCTGCCATGTAATTAGGTATGGCATAATTAGCAGGGCTTTCGTTCGTACACCTAGTTAACCCGCCACTTGAACAGCGTGCAGAGGCTAAACTTGGTGTGTTTGCGGTTGAGTAGCTTCGCCTTGCTTCTCTCTGGGAGCGTGGGCTGCTAGGACGGACATGTAACGGCTTCATTTTGGCTGGAGAGGGAGTCAGAGGCGCTTGAGGGGATAATCCTCTGTAGTGAGGTGTAGGTTGAAGCTGTGATCTGCTTATAAGGGGACTGGAATAGCAACAAGGCTTGGATGAGTCAAGCCAGATATCCCCTTCATGAAGTTCCTTGTGATCGTCTTCGGCAGAAGGGTCTTTTTCGTAATCCCATATCTTGTATGCATCAAAATATTCACAAGTCTATCAGGATATAATCTCAACAAAACGATCTTGAAATGGCATATGCTAGGTTTCTTTCGCGTGTTAAAGCAGCCTCCTTTCTTGCTTGCAAAAGAGCATCGAGCTCTTTGAGTGTTCGCGGACAATCCTCCCAATTTTCTGGTATCCAACTACCAGCTCTTGACTGCTGTTTATATAGACAAATCAATATTAGTATTAGTATACTTCTTGTACCTTGTTTTAGCGTACTATCAAGAAGTCAAGTTTAGATTTTTTTAATATATTATAAGACAGTTCTTTACTTGAAAATTTAGAATGTTTTACGGGCATGAATAAAAGCTACAGAATTACTTACGGTGGACTTTCTTGCACGAATGTCTTGCATATATCTAGAGTTCCACAAGTTCGTAGATTCGGCAAACATAGACTTCCCGGTGGCTTCATGAGAGGGCCTAGGGGGATTGTGGACTCGAGCTTGGACGCAGAGCAGAGCGTGCATGTATTTGAGTGCAGTCTTGGTTTGCTTCCTCACATTGTGTCCCCTCACCATTGCTTGAAGCTTCACTATCCCTCTCAGAGCTTGCAGGGCTCTCCTTGCCTGCACCGACAAACACATTCAATTTGATTCTGAATATGAGTATAGTGAAAAACTTACAGAAAAAACAAGAAACACACAAATTCTTAAAATAGACTCGATATAATAAACCGTCAAATGTAGTTCAATACTTGATTAGTATTCAAGATTTTTTAGACAAAGCACACTATTTAGCGTGCGTATGTTAAACTGTGTCTACCTAGAATATGCATAAGCGGAGTGATTGTTTTTTTGCATACTCAAGTTAAGGTCGCTGCGGGTTGGATGGAAAGTCGTATTTTGGCATGAAATAAGCAACTGAAAACAAGACAATAGCTGGAAGGAAAACAATTATTGAAACAACAAATTTTGAGGAATATGGTCACTGTCAAATAATGTTAAACAGCAAAGTAGAGATCTTTATTGATAGAGATGTATCTAAACTAAAACATATAATGGCACTTGACGTGTATCACAAAGTGGAAACACTTTTGGAAAAAGCAAGTTGAGTGGCAAGCTGGCCTACAGTCTCCTCATTTGGACTTCAAATAGTTCAGTGAATTTAATGTGTTTTTCACATTGTAATTTGTAGGAGTGCTATTATTGGAAGTGCTTTTACGGAAGTGCTTTAACAAACTTTCGTCCATTTTACTAAATCACGTGAAACCAACATACCAATTTATACATTTATTCAATGTTTGTGCAGACAAATATGCTATACATCTAAGTTCACTTTGTGCATTACTTTGTCAAAATTGTTTGTTCATTTTCGTGGTCGAAACTTTTTCAAGAGTAATTTCAATTACAATAACAAGTTAAATGTCTTGGTTTACAGCAATGAACTGTACTTCGGCGAATGTAGCTCTATCAAATGCGGAGAGAACATTAGTTCACTATTAGGAAAATAGAAATGTAGTAGCTATACTTTGAACGCAAAAATAAAAACAGAAGAAGAACACAATGGGTAAAATATAACTGCGGACAATTTTAGTTTGTGATTTTACCAAGTATCCTCTGAAGGCAGTTTGAATGACTATTGCAGCATGGTGTTCCCTAAGCAACGTGAAAGCTGGTGGAGGCGGCACCAGATGTAGTGGCGGCTTAGTCAAACGAATGATCTCGGCAGCTGCCTTTGCAGTGGCCATAGCAGCTTCAGCCGCCGCCGTAGTAGCTGCAGCCACCGCTATGGAGTGCCTTTGTTGATCACTTTCACTAACGCTAATTGTTTCTTCACATTTTATTGGCTGCTGTTGTTGCTGCTGCTGGATACTAATACTCGGAGCTCTCCTGAACAACCACCTTCTCTTCTCCTTCTTCTGCGAAAAACATACATACATACATAACTTAATCCTAATTTTCGAAGAAAGATTTGAACATATCTATAAAATTTAATCCAACAACAACAACAAAGACTTAATCCCAAAAATATGGTGTAACCGAAAAAACATGAACTCTAATACACCATTCTGTTCCTACTACAAAATCTAGTGTGATAGTATGCATGTATAACTCAAGGAAAGAGAGAGGGGGAAATAAACATGTAACCTTTTCGTCATCTTGTAGTTGATAAAGTCTCCTTCGACTAGTCTTTTGATCATTATCTTCTTTGGAAGGAGACCTAATAAAAGCTCTCTTAACAGCACTCAACCATGAACCATTTCCACCTCCTCCCCCTAATTTCTTTCCCATGGATTCAACAATTCTTGTATTTGCAGAGTGTTTTTTTTCCCTATCAATCAAATAAATAAAATGGTAGTAGCAGTAGAGAGGTATATGCAAGAGGGGGGAAGAATTGGAATAGAAGAGGAATATAGGCAATGGAGATGGGAGACTATACTAGCTCAGCTCTATAGGGCTCTAGTGTGTGTGTGTGTGTGTGTGTATGTGTGTTTCTAAACAAGCAATTGAATATACTAATATAGGGGAGGGAAGGGGAGGAGGGTGCGTGAAGCACCTAAAAGAGTACGATCTCCAACACATATATAATAAATATGTATATGCAGTACATGTTGCAGTAGTTAATGTATATATGCCCCATAGGCCAAGGTGTTTTGTAGTAGTGTATTAGTAGAGCTATAATGGTGTAATAAAATATAATCCGCCTATCATTATGTATAGGGCAATTATACTTTGCACCCATGAAGTTTCTGAAATTGTATTTTGCCCCCCAAGTCAAATTACAAGTGTAACATGCATGGCAAAATACCATTTTTACCTTTCATTTAAATATCTTGTTTTATTCATTTTGAACTTAATAATTGTTAATTAGAGAAATACATCACTTTTTAAGGGAAATATTTTTTTTATACATGGAACTAAACAATCAATATGAAGAGTAATTCAATAGTTTAAATAGTACCTTATAGTTCTTGAAGCTAATTTTCACTTTTGCCCCCAAAACTGGGGGTATAGTGCAATGATCACACATACCTCAAGGGGGAACAATGTAATTTCAGATTCCTCATGGGGACAAAGTGTAATTTACCCTTTTGTATAAGGTTATACATATTTCACCAAAAATAAGGTTAACCTCAAATTATTATAATTTTTTATTATTAGTATTAACAAGGAGTTGCCCAATAAGGCACATCAAATATCACAAAACTACATTTGCAAATGTTTTTGATTAAATGACCTTTTTCTACCCTCACCAAACAAGGAGTACACACAGACTCTACTCTACACAAGATGCCATGAATATGAGAGAAAGCACCCAACACTAGAATCCAGAGAAGCATCATATTACAAGCATGAAGATATTATTATTAATAATTGTCGGTATGTGTAATATATTAAATAATAGAAAAATATTAACTCTGCCCCGCATATTTTACCCAAAAGGTTTATCCATTAATGTCAGATGGTTGTGTGTGATAATCTGCATTCTAATATAATATTTTTTATTTTTCATGTATTGTAATTCGTTTATATATATTACTTTGGTCAGATTTTTAGATAAATTTTGTGGGTACATGTAAAATTACTCTAAATAGTATAATAATTTTCTAATGAATTTAAATTTTGAGTTGAAATGATAACATATCATTCAACATGATATCAAATAAAGTTGAGATCCCAAAATCAAATCTCAATGTTACCCAATTTAATTGTTGATTTACATTTCTTAAGTAAAATATACGAAAGAAGTGAGAAGACATGTTGAAAATAATAAATAATATAA
>MKEJ01016610.1:0-17292 GCA_001753735.1 Embelia ribes
ATACTTTATTTTCACTAATTATACCTTTCGTATTAGACTAGTTTGTGTATTTTGTATTTCTAGTATATTTTTGTAATTTGCTCTGGACTAGTCGTGTTGTAGCTCTACGGAGCGTGTTGTTGTGTGTCTTTAAATTTTATTGTAATTTTTTTTTTTGTATTAATACATTTGAATCTTCCAAAAAAAAAAAATTGTGATCAGTAATTACAGGAACGTTCAACCCCTCTTACTGAAGGTCATGTTTGGTTGGGTGCTTAATTTTCACTTTTGGAGAAACGGTGTTCAAATTTATTTTAAAGTTGAGTTTTCTGATTTCACAAACAATTTTTTAAAATTACTTTTTAGTATATTTCGGATGACGAGAATAAAGGATAATATTATGATACAATTAAGAATCAATATTTAATTTTTTCATAGAGAAAAATGTGAACATAATATATTTATTTTTTTGAAAAATGTTTTGGGTTTTGAGATAAAGCAAATAAAGGAAAAATAGACACCGAGAAGAGATATAGTATAATAATTCTCTAAATTTGAAACCATCTTAATTTCCAATTAAATCTGAGCAAAGATAAATTGTAAAAATGAAAATTTCAAAATTACTTTAAAAAGAAAATCAGATTTTGAAACTGAACAAGTTATAAAACCGAATAAAATTTTCATTTTTAAAAACTGAAACCTCAGAAAAGACTAACCGGTGAATTCAACCTTTTCACCGATGGGCTAACTATGGAGTCAAATCAATATCCAAACTAATTCAAAACAATTTTTTCTATCTATAAATAACATCACTCTAATTGTGCATATGACTTAGCTTTTTCCTTTTAGGTCATTAATTATTTAAAATGGATAAGATCATGTGTCCCTTTCTTTGCAAAAGAGAACTGTAATTGGAAGTCACCTGATATGCATATTAACTATACAATATATATATACATATATATTGTAATATTCAGTACTTTTAAATTGAGGTTTTCTATCGTAATTAATTCAACTAGAGAATGTGTTAGATATATATTTTCTAATTCTTAATCTAGTTTGAAATATTGACGGACCGAAAGCAGCAGAGAAGTCACGATCTTTTGATCTCAAAAATTTCTATCGATTTCATGTATAAAAATTAAAATTTTCTAAAAAGCTATGCTTATCACAAACATATAAATCTCAAAGCACCATTAATAACACTTATTAAAAATTTGATGATAGTAATTACGCAACAATTAACTGTTTCAAGTACTTGCTATATTAAGCTAATTTTCATCTGTATTCTGGATAAGTGATAAGGTTAGTAAGTAGTAAAAAATCCAAAGCTAGTTTACAATGCTCAATTGATGCTATCAAATTTAATATGTCCATCTTAATATTCAAAAAAAAAAAAAAAAAAGAACTCCCCATGGATAATTGTTTTACAATTTTATGGAAAATAAATTGATGCAGACATCAAATTAAATATGCATATACAAAATCGTACTTCTTATAGAAGTTTGAGAGATACAAACTAGGGAATAATCTCTACTTTTGTCAATTTTTTTTACTTCAAATCTCAACTGTATTTGACTGATCAGTTTTTAAGTTAAGCTTATTTATTATTTTTGCCTAAATAAATTGTAAATTTTATTCTAAATACATTCAATTTTTTTTTCCAGCAAACTCTTGAAATAACAGAAGCTAATTTAAAGAAAGGTGAGGGTAAATGAGAACTAATTGAAACAAATAAAAAATACATGCTGAGCTCTTTAACTACAAATGGAAACAAAATAATTTAGAAAAAGAAAATTTGGTTTAGTTATCATTCCACAAATTGGATTTACAGCATGGGTTTGGATTTTAAACTTTTTCACATACAATGATAACAATCTTGAAGGTATTGAGATGATAATTTTATCAAACAAAAAAATCAATATTCACAAGGAGTGATGGTTTAGTAGTAACACTTTATTTTGAACATGGAAAAAGTGGTGACACATCTCTCTACCTTCTCGTTCCCTAAACATGTTAATTTTTTATTTCTATTTTTTTTTTTTAAATTTATCCCTTTAGATGTTCTGTCCATCAATCGAAAATCTTTGCACTAAATTAACTTAAAAAATCAAGGTAACATTTCTATTACTTTTGTTTAGCTTTCAAAAACAAACTTTATGATAGAAAATAAAATAGTAATGCCTAAATTTGTGTATGATTATATAGTACCCTCCGCAAATATTTTCTGTATTGGATGGTTAGGTATGTTTTCCTCTCGACCATTTGTATGGTAATCACAAAAGACAAATGAAAAATAACACAAAAATGATTTACATACTAGTAATTATATACCTAATTGTACATTTATTTGTGTGGTTAGGTCTTCTTATTTGATTGTATATTTTTTTTAAAATACCAATGCGTAGCTTACGTTCACATAGGTGTTCTGTATATTATTTTTTTTATATACAATTTTTGTATATTATTTTTTAAAGACAGTATGTACCTCTAGCAACTTCGCCCCGGGAACTAACATGACTACATTAAAAAAATGAATTTTTGTATGGTACATTTGAAAAGAGAATGACGGCATATGGTTAACACTGGGAGAGTCGTGTCCTCCTCTGAGAAAATGGAATTGAAATGAGAGGCAAAATAAAAGCTATAAAAACAAAATATTTTATATATAATTATAAAATAATTTTATAATTTTTTATTATTAAATTTTATTTTTGTGACTTATATTTTACCCTCACTCTAACTCTATAATTTTTGGAGTTAGACACCATATCACCAATTTATTTGAGATTTGTAGTACCATGACTTGCTTTTTGGGGCAATTATGACAACATGACGACTAATGTGTACTGCAATTCCATTCATTTGGAATAATTATGTATTTTTAAATTTAGTGAACTTTATGATGACCCTAAAATAATTTCTTTATTTAGTGACACTTTTAGAATTTTATGTGGGTGGGTACTGTTTGACTGGGTGAAATGAGGGGCCAAAGTGTAATTATGTCACAATTTAGAGGCAAACATTAATAATGTTGAGTTTGCAGATTTCATGATTATATATGATCATTACATGCTAATGAATCATCTAAAAACTGGGTCACTTATAAGAAGAGGGGAGGCTAAAATTATTTAAGCCACCCACATAATGTTTTTAACCGATACATCGATATATGTTTTACCCAGTTTTAGCGATATAAAATTTTGCGCGATCAAATTTGAGGACACATTAAAAAATTGTATCGTTAAAATTCAAGTTGTTTTAGTTTTAATATAGGGACTGCATCAATGCATCCCCTCTAGTTTGGACGAAACGGCGAATCTAAGGACATACACTGAGCTATTAGATCCCATCCTTAGCTTTCGAAATAGTCACATGGTTTGTTGTTTCTAGTACTAATAACAACCTTTGGGTTGCTTCCCATGTTGCCAACCCAAGTTTGTATTCGATGATGCAAAATATTAGATTTCATTGTGGTGTCTAATCACTAATTAGGTAGATCTAATCAATTTGTCTACCACAAATGCATGAAAAGGATGGAACCATAACTAAAAATGAGCTAAATAATTTTCTTTCAAAAAAGAAAAATGAGCAAAATTTGTATTATTGGAAAGAATTAGGTCAATAGAGAAAAGAGTTGGCAAATAGCAAACTTGCACCACAGAATTACACGCCCATAGTTTGGAGTCTTTGGATCCCAACGTAATTTCAAAAATCAAAAGAAACAAAACTAATTAATAAAAAATTCAAAAAATTATTCTTTTTAATATTTATTATTATATTTTACCAAGTGGCTGCTTAGGCCTTCCTAAAGAGGGAATTAGAGAAACTCAAGGCTAGTCAAATTGTTTGTAATAACAGTATATATATATTTTTTTGTTACATCGGAGCCCGTAGGCGAGGAGGAAGAAATTGAACGTTAGAATCTGGCCCATATATGGGCATTATTTTAATATAATCAGCTCTTGAACTGTTACAGGTTTGTTTCAATTATTTGGTTACTTTTGGAAATTTTTGATTATTTTTTGTCTGATTTTGAGATATGTACAAATCCTTCAAAAATACAAAACATATTGGGTATGAATTAGGCCTCAAAGGTGTCATTTGTATTGCGCCATAGGCCATGTAAGCATGTACATGTGTCAGTATGGGCTTGTACCGCATTAGGCCATACAAAAAAATGATGTCGGCCCAAATATGAAATATGTATCACTTGCAACCCAACCCAAGTATAAGTTTTGCAACGAAACAATCACTAATCTTTGGTTGTTTCTTCTTTCTCTAAATTGAGATATAAATCCATAGTTTTTAAATTTATAATTACAAACAAACAGCCTTTTTAGCGCTGATATCATGCTAAATTTATAATTGCAATATTTGCATAAGCAGAACTCACTCTTAAAGCTTGAAAGAGGGGAGTGTCCATGTAATTAATATAAAAGCGTTAGGTTTATAACAAATCAATGTGGAATAACTTTAACAAATATTAATATTATGAAAATTAATCATAAGCCAAGCTGCTAAAAGGGGGCATAAGACAGCGGATTAATTACGAACTTTATTGAGCCACGATGCTCTCAACTAATTCTTCAACTTCAGAATTATCTATTTTTTACTGGTTTTGTTCGAGTTCGCCTCCTGTGCTCTCAGCTAATATCACGACTTGAGAAATATCTATTTCTTCCTGGTTTTGATGGATTACGCAACTGATAATCAAAACCGGAATGGCCCTCATTGTGTCCTGAAAGTAGTACCAAAACCGGATACCCAAATCCAATATGAAAGCATGCCAAGGAGAGATACATGTCACAATTCCGAAAACAACCCAAAAATGGAATTGTTGCAGGAAAACAGAAGCTATAAATAAAATAGCCAATGGAGCAGAAAAGTCACCAATTCGAACTCGGACAGATTCCATGCTGAAGGATACATTAATAGGGAGCTTGACGGAAATGAGAAGGAACGCGAGGATTACAATGGAAAACCCACAAATATTGGCACTCAAAATGGGATTATTAGTATGCAAATTCCACGATTTATTTTGGTTTTCTCCATAGAAGAACATGAAGAAACTGATAAATGCGGGGACGATGAATCTCAAATCTAGGTGATACATATTCTCTCACGAAAGAGTATACTTGTATGAGGGATCTCACTTCAAGTCGTAAAAGATATATATATACATGTCCGCATATGTAGAGCACCGAAATTGCCTAGAAGGCGCATCATATGCGTATGAAACATAAGCATACCACAATTTTTTAAAACAAGGACTTTTGACTAGTTGTTTATATAATTTGTTATTCCATGATTGCCTTTATATGCCGGTTGAAATTGAAAAATTTCAAATTCTCCCTTGGACTATTGAGTCCTTAGCAAGCTGCACTATGTACTCCCAATTTTTTTGTATATTGCCAAAGTTTGTTGACAAAGGTTTAGGGTTTTAAGGAAACCATGCTAAGTAAAATACATAAATCATTCGACTAAAATCTAATTTGCCTCCATTAACTACAATGATATTCAAATTCTCATCATACATATTTTCAGCCTTTCCATATTCTATATTCATTTCCAAATTATTGAATTTATCATTCTCTATTAACACCTTTCTGATTAGATGTGTTGGTTGTGTAACTTCGCATAAAAGTAGATAGAAAGTTAAATGTAAAATCAATAAGGAGCTCTGGTGAGGTGGAAATGGATATGAATTGAGTCGTTTGCAAACTATTTGAACTCGGCTCGAATGTTAATAAGTCGAGCCGAGCTCAAGCTAGGTATTTTTGTGGGTGAGCCGAGTTCAAGCATCCCAAACCTCGGCTCGGCTCTATTGGTGGACCGAGATTTTTGCTGGGAGAAGCTAATTGTCCTTTTGTTTTGTACAGGGAAATTTCTTTTCTTTTAGCAATGGGGCTACGTAGGTAGCTCTTTCTGAAAATTTTGAATTATATATATCAAACTTATAGAAATAATGGAAGTTAGCCATCCTTCGCCTCTTTTTAGTCCGTCAATGCTTAGATCGGCACATGACCACCCCTAGCATATTGGTCGTGTCTGAAACTTACCATAGATAATTTAGCAAGAATATTAGGAATGGAGTAATAATTTCGGAAAGTCCGAGGGCCAATTTCAGGAATTCTACTAAATCATATATTATCTAATTTTTATCCTTATCTATCTACCTTTAGATTTTAAGTCTTAAATTAAAAAAATTGATAAAATTATATTTACTCCTAACACTTAGATGAATTTATGAGAATTGATTGTTTAATTGAAAACAATTAAATAAATATATGATTAAATAATTAATTAATTAATTAACTAACTTACCTAATCAGAAAATCCAGTGGATTAAACATCTATTTCTAAGTCCCTTAAATTAAAGAGCATTCACCATAATATGATAATTGGGTGTGAGTTTCAGAATTGTCAAACCTTACTCACTAATAGTTTCAGAAAGTTGGTCTAATTCATCTTATTCCCCCAAGAGCAAGATTAATTTATCTTAATATATTAAAATAAAATATGACAATCATAATTAAACAATACATCAATAAAAACTGCAAATAATTGAAAAACATATAATTTAAAACAAGAAATAAAAAAGCAGTACTGATAAATAACAAATAAATTTAAACAACTCTAAAACATATTCAAATTAGGAACAAAAGAAAATAATAAAATTATATGTCATCATAAAATTATTAAAATTCATAAAATTGAAAAATAAATATAATTGTATAAAAAAAAAAGGGAATTGCTATGGAGAAACAGTTGTCCGAGATCTATGTGGCAGCCTATCAATCAAAGAAAGAAAAATAAAAAGATTCTCCTCCTGGTCATATGTGTGTAATAGCGGCCTAATGCATACGCAATATATGTAACTCAAAAAATTTATTTATATTTATATACAATAATTACCCTAAATACCTAAATCAATTTGACTTTTTTATAGTGTGAAATTGATTTTAATAAAAAGAGAAAAGAAGAAGGAGAGATAGGGAGAGAAAAAAAGTGACCCAAGGAAAAGAGAGATGGTGTACAACTAAAAAATAATGAGTGTATGCTATTTTATTTTTATATCCCTATTTAGTCCACTAGTTCAATACGATGTAGAAGTAATTCATTAATAAGCAAAGGATTAATTTAGGTAAATAATAAACTTGACAGGGCCTTCGCCTGTATAACTGGCTTCACATATTATAATAAGAAGTGAGATTTTATTCATGTTTGAATGTAAGAATTTCACGTATATTATCATACATTTGCTGTTACATAAGAGAGAAAATAGTGACATATAGTAAAAATAAAATTAACATTATAAAAAAATCACTTTATTTCATATGTGTCAACAAATGTATGAGCATATATACTGGCGGAACCCATACTTGTATCTGCATCATGTATCTTACGAAGAAAAAATTCTGTCTTAGCTTTCCAAGGAACTTAATGTGACTGGATTTGCATAAGAGTCTTTGAAAGATTTACAATTGCCTATGCATTTTATATAATAATTTCATATGCGTTATATTACGATTTATTTTCTCCCTGCTTTTCATCCCCACCCCCAACCCCACTGCTTAAGCCATTTTTTCTATATTATTGAAATTAGAATGAACTCCCCCTCCCCCCATTCTAAACCTGACCCGATCCCACAGGTGGACCCTATCATATTACTTGTGACATTTGAGCCATTTTTTCTATCTTACTGAAATTAGAAAACACTCTTTTTCTCCCTAAACCTAATCCGGTCCAACCTTACAAGTGGACCCTATATTATCACTTGTGTCGCTTGAGCCAATTTTTCTACTTTACTGGAATTAAAATTATTTCCTTTCAGAAGACCATTATACAACATTTACCGATAGTGGACGCAATCTGACGTATCCAAGTCATTTTTGACATATTTTACTATATTTATTGGTATTATATTTTGACGATATTGATGGAATTTATCAATAATTATAGGGTCACGTATGTAAATATTAAATGTGTTGTGCTATCAATATAATTAAACCTAACTAACGTAATCGAATTATGATTAAGTATTTGGCTTAAGGGTATAATTGTTATAGATTTAATATATAGATACTTAAGTAATATTTCTAATTCTTTGAGAAACGGAATAAGAAATATCTAAACCTAATATTTGACCTAATATAAATATTGAGGTTATGATCTCCAACTCATACAACACAAAGAAGAACCCTAGTTCTGCATCTTCTTCTCTACATTCCTATCAATAGAGTAAGAGACAAATTAATTTTTGTCATTAACACTATATCGGGTTGGAAGATCTAACTTGTTTGAAGATTTTCAACCATTGATTCAAGTAAGCTTCCACTATTAATCTTTTTAAATCTCTTGAATTAAATGAGTTTAAGTATATAATATAGAGATTTGTCTATGATATATAGTTTTGGTCTTAATTAATACATTTATGCTGATTATGAATTAATTAGACTATAAACTTGTTAAGGTTAGACGAATCCAAATACGTATATTATGAAATCTATCGTGTATAAATTCCACAAGTGGTATCGGAGCCAACCCATATTGATTTAGATGTTATTTTAGAATTTGTTTTGATAATATTGTGACTTTCTTTATTTTGATTCAAAGAGAAATCATTATATATTTAGGTTGTGTTCGTATTTTCGTTTGGATGAATATTTTTGTTTCAGATGAATCTTTTTTCATCGGTCAAAAATACAAATGATTTCTGGTTCAGATGAAATTAAAATTTTTGGATCGTCGTTCAGGGGTTCAGATTGGATAAAGGAATAATCGAGACCAATTTTAGTACAAATTCATAAGGACCATGAAAACATTGACAAGTCCATTTTGGACTAAATATTTTTTTTGATGATTTTTTTTTATTCATCAGTAATCAGACGGAAAAAAAAATTTAAAAATAAAAAAAATTAAGGTCTCAAATGAAATAAAATAAAATTCAAATACTAATGGTACATTGATTTATAACTTATATTTAAGTTGTAATATACTCTAATGAATTAATTGAAATAAGATGTCACCAAAGTTACCTCTTTTGCGTAGATAAGTTCCATATGGATGTTATAAGCGTGTACTTTCATGCGGATATTACTTAGCCCAAAGAAGGGTTAATATTTGGTAAAACTTGTAGTGATAAATGTGTGACAATTGTTAAATATTTACATGTAAATAATACGACGATCCAAATAAAGACCTATTATTTGACATGATTAATTGTCAATGTTTGATTGCTACAACAAGAATACCACTTATAGTTAATATTACTATCCAAAAATTTGATATTAATGTTGCGCTGGGTATCTTGAAATGAAATTTATCATTATTTGAATTTCTTTCTTTTGTTACATTAAGTTATTAATGTTGAATTAAATTTTCCTTTTTTCTATTCAACTAATCTTGTTGCTATATCTGCTAATATCAATTCAATTCCCATGCTCACTGGAAATAATTTAAAAGACTGGAAAGAGAATATTAATGATGTTCTCGACTGTTTGAATCTTGATCTCGCACTTCGGATCAAGCGTCCTGCTGCTCTAACGGCTGCAAATTCCTCTACTGATAGAGTGAACTATGAGAAGTGGAAACACTCAAATCATATTATTCTAATGATCATTAAGTGCGATATTCCTGAGGCATTTAGGGGTACTATATATGATATTATTACCAATGCAAAAGAATTCCTTGTTGAAATTGAAAAACGATTCGCAAAGAATGATAAGACATAAACAAGCACACTTTTGTTGCGCTTGATTTCTATGAAGTATAAAGGTAAAGGTAATGCAAGGGAGTACATCATGAATATGTCTCATATTGCTCTAAAATTTAAGGCTTTAAAGCTCAAGTTGTCCGACGACTTGCTCATGCATTTGGTAATGCTTTCACTTCCTACACAATACAACCAATTTAAGGTCAGTTAAACTATCAAAAGGAGAAATGGTCTCTTAATGAGCTTATTTCATATTGTAATCAAGAAGAAGTGAGGTTGAAGCAAGACATAATTGACAATGTTAATTTGGCAATAACTCCTAAAAAAAAGAATAAGGGCCAAAAGAGAAAGAATGATGAAGTTGCAGATTATAGTCCAACACAAAAGAAGCAACATAAGAAAAACACCGGTTATTTCTTTTGTTATAAGGTAGGATATAAAAAGAAGGAATGTGTTAAATACCACGCATGGCATGCAAAGAAAGGTACATTTCTTAATTTGGCATTTTCTGAGGTTAATTTAGCTTTAGTACCTAGAAATACTTAGTGGTTAGATTCTGGTGCTACTACTTACATAAGTGTTTCCATGCAAGGTTGCCTGAGCTACCAAAAGCCAAGTGATAATGAGAGACACATCTTTGTGGGCGACGGAAAATCAGTGGAAGTGGAGACAATATGGCATTTTAGGCTATTATCAGGAACTGGTTTTTATTTGGATTTGATGGATGCTTTCGTTGTACCATCGTTTAGATGGAATTTGGTTTATATTTCTTTGTTGGACAAATTTGGTTATTCGTGTTCCTTTGGAAACAATCAGTTTAATCTATCTTTAAATTTGAAAATTGTTGGTGATGGTTTCCTTAATGCTTGTAATAACCTATATATGCTTGAAACTATTGCATCCTATAATGAAATCTTGCATGCAGAATTACGAGGTACTAAATGCAAATAAAATAAAGAAAATTCAGCTTCATTATGGCACAAACGATTAGGCCATGTCTCTAGAAATAGAGTGGAACGACTTGTGTTTGATGAGATTTTACAGATTTTGATATTTGTATTGAATGTGTAAAGGGAAAATGGACTAAAACTAAAAGATTAGGTGCCGAAAGGTCTACAAAAGTTTTACAATTAATACATATGGATATATATGGGCCATTCCCTACAACTTCTTGGAATAGTCAATAATCTTTCATAACTTTCATAGACAATTACTCAAGATATGGCTACCTATATCTAATTAATGAGAAATCACAGTATTTGGACATGTCCAAAACATTAAAGCTGAAGTTAATCTTTAACTCAACAAAAAAATAAAGAATGTTAGGTCTGACTATGGTGGCAAATACTATGGCAGATTTGATGGATTAGGTGAACAACGTCCAGGATCATTTTCTAAATACATAGAGGAATACGTAATTGTCCTACATTATACTATGCCAGGAACACATAGCATGAATGGTGTAGCTGAAAGATGAAATAGGACTCTTAAAGATATGGCAAGGAAAATGGTTAGCCATTCTACCTTACCTGAGTCACTTTGGGGTGAAGCACTTAAAACAACAACCTACATCTAAATAGAGTGCCAACTAAATCGGATACAAAAATACCTTATGAGCTTTAGACAGGCAAAAAGCCTAGTTTAAAGCATATGCATATTTGCAGATGTCCAACTGAGGTAAGGCCATACAGGCCACATGAAAAGAAAATGGAATCCAAAACTGTGAGCAACTACTTTATTAGCTATGCGGAGCAATTAATGGGCTTTAAGTTTTACGATCCCACACTTAAAATTATATTTGAAATCGGAAATGTAATATTTTTCGAGGTGTTGAGTTTGGGGGGAGAAATAAGATTAGGGACATTGCTTTTGAGGAGGAATCAATAACCATTCGTACTACTATTACTTTAGATAATGTATAGATTCTCATACCTGTCATTGATTAATAAGTGACTCCGGAACCTCAACAAGACAATGTTGAATTACCTCTTATACCACTAGAACACAACGAGATACCCCCTATTCAAGATCAACCTTAAGAACCTCAATAACCTATGCCATTAAGGCGATCCACTAGTGAAAGGAGGAAGGTAACTTCAGATGATTTTGTTATATTTCTCCAGAAACATATGGAAAACTCCAATTTTCATAAATGGATTGAAGCAATGAATGAAGAGTATGAGTCTATGTAAGACAATAAGGTATATGAACTTGTTTCATTACCAGTAGGTGCGAGGCTCATTGATGGCAAATGGATTTTTAAGACCAAAAGGGATTCGAAAGGTAATGTGGTAAGGTATAAAGTATGTTTAGTAGCTAAAGGCTTTACTCAAAGAGAATGAATTGATTTTAAAGGGACTTTCTCTCTGGTTTCATCAAAAGACTCTTTCAGAATAATCATGACACTCAATGCACATTTTGATCTTGAGTTATATCAAATGGATGTTAAGACGACATTTCTCAATGGTGACATTGACGAAACAATTTATATGGTGCAGCCAGAAAACTTTGTATCAGGAGACCCAAAAAATATGGTTTGCAAACTGACAAAATCCATTTATGGACTCAAGTAGGCATCTCGTCAATGGTACCATAAATTTCATCAAATGATTACCTTATTCGGTCTTGAGATAAATATTATTGAAATTGTGTATATCACAAGTTTAGCAGGAACATGCATATTTTTCTGGTTTTGTATTTGGATGACATACTACTTGCCATAAATGATTTAGGTTTACTGCACGACACCAAGAGATTTCTATCAAAATACTTTGAGATGAAAGACCTTGGTGATGCCTCCTTTGTATTAAGGATTAAGATCCATTGACATTGTTCTCGGGGTATTATTGGATTATCACAAATGAGCTATATTGAGAAAGTGCTTAAAAGATTTGGCATGCAGGAATGCAAACCACATGAAACCCCTGTTGCTAAAGGAGACAAGTTTAGTCTTAGTCAATGCCCAAAGAACAACCTTGAAGTCCAAGAGATGAAAAAGATTCTCTATTCATCACCAATAAGAAGTTTAAATTACGCTCAAGTTTGTACGCGTCTGGACATTGCGTACATTGTAGGGATACTAAGCAGATATTTAAGTAACCATGGAATGGATCATTGGAAAACAACCAAGCGGGTTATGAGGTATTTATAGAAAAACAAAGAATTATATGCTCACATATAGGAGATCGGATCATTTAGAAACCATTGGGTATTTCGATTCCGATTTTGCGGGATGCCAAGACAGTAGATCCATTTCGGGCTATATTTTTCTGTTAGCTGGTGAGTTGTTTGTTGGAGGAGTGTCAAACAAACACTTGTAGCATCTTTCACCATAGTGGCAGAGGTTATAACGTGTTATGAGGCATCAAACCATAGAATATGGCTACAAAATTTTGTTACAGGACTACAAATTCTAGAAGGAATAGAAATACTTTTAAAGTTATATATATATATATATATATATATTATGACAATAAATCGACGGTGCTATATTCTAATAACAATAGGAGCTCATACAAGTCAAAGCCTGTAAACATTAAATTCCTAGTTGTGAAAGAGAAGGTTCGGAGTGGTATATAACTATAGAACACATTGGAATAAACTCCATGATAGCAGATCCGCTCACGAAACTAGTATCACGTAAGATTTTTAATGAGCATATTGCTCATATGGGTGTTGTCGTTTCTGAGGATATTACAATATGGTAGGAGTTTCTATTTCATGTATTTTAGTGCTTGATTTTGGTTGTGGACAATTTATTTTTTTTGTGTATTTGGATATTTCTCTGATTAGATTTATGATTTTTCAGTTCAATACACTCTGATTTTTTTTTTTTTATGTAAAGTTTGATCTCACTAAAGTAAGGAGGACTGGTTGGGAATAGACATGTAGAGATCACATTGCATGTAATTTCCATGCTACACATCCACAATTGATTTATGTCATTTGGCATCATTTGTATACGTAACCATTGATGGGTCTAGCTAGGTTAAATGCGACAAAAAACGCTTTGATCTTATATCGATGCAGCTAATGAATGAGATTGTTTTGTAAATACCCTAAGGTTATGATAGCAAGTTATAAGCTCATTTTGGTGGAACACATTTGTAAGGTTACATATATGGCCCAATGGTAGATGTTTGACTATTTCAACAATTGTGGGGCCACATATGTAAATATTAAATGTATTGTGCTATCAACATAATTAAGCCTAACTAAAGTGGTCTAATTAAGATTAGTATTTGGCTTAAGGGTATAATTGTTAAAGATTTAATGTGTAGATATTCAAGTGATATTTATAATTCTGCGAGGGGCGGAATAAGAAATATTTAAATCTAATATTTGACCTAGTATAAATATTGGTGTTATGATACCAAACTCATACAACACAAAAAGGAGAACCCTAGTTCTACTTCTTCTTCTTCTTCTCTACAACCATATGAATAGAGTAAGACAAATTAACTTTTATCATTAAGGCTGTATCAGATTGAAAGATATAACCTATTTGAAGACGTTCAACCATGAATTCAAGTAAGCTTCTCCTATTAATCTTTTTATATCTTTTGAATTAAATGGGTTTAAGCATATAATATAAAGATTTGTGTATAATACATTATTTTAGTCTTAATTAATACGTTTATGATTATGATGAATTAATAAGACTAGAAACATGATAAAGTTAGACAAATCCATACTAATATTATGAAATCTATCGTGCATAAATTTTACATACTGAGTCAACATTCTATTTTCTTTTCTCAAGAACACTGATAAAAGAATGCTCCGAAACAACATATATACACGAGACAACGGGATTTTTTGCCACTTTGGGATAGATCGATCCCAAAATTCCACAATTAAGTCCATTAACAGAAGATAATACCAATTTGGTGTATTTATATATTTTTTGCCATTAGCGATGACGAAATACAGTAGGGTATATTTTGGTGAAAGTTTTTTTATTATTTTTGTCATATCTAATGACACGTTATATTATTTTTTGCCAGTTTTATATATATAATAACGAAAAGGAGTTTGAATTGTTTTTTTTTTTAATTATCACCTTTAACAGGCAAAACGGAGCCACAAATAAACCCCCACCCAATTTTCTCTTTCTCTGGATCGATCCAGAGGCCCCCCACCGCCTCTCTCTGTCTCTCCTTTCCCTTCCCCCACTCACCCAATTACACAAATATAAGAAAAAAGTTTTTGTTCATATATATAACAGCTATGTATTTTTTTAAAAAAATTAAGTAAATCTTCCACTTTTCGCTAGCGAAATACTGTAAATATTTTATATTTATCACTAATGCCAGTAGCTAATTAATTTAACAAAATAAAAAATAAAAAATTTACTATTGCTAGTGACGAATTCATACAATATTTTTTTCCATTTTTTGCCATGGATAGTAGCAAAATATATATTTTATCATTACTAATACCGAAATAAACCAAACAATTTTGGGGCACACCTGCTCCAAAATGGAAAAAAAATTCTGGAACAACCGCCTTGTTTGGTACAGCCACCAGAAATATATTTACGGTGCTTTTTATATATTTTAACAATAAAAGTATACTTATTTTTACTTCAGAGTATCAAATATATACTTTTATATAAACTTGTAATTGGATAATTTTAAAATATATATATATATTTTACCAATTTATACTGGTACTAACTAATTTTCAATACTACTAATATAAAAAGTTATATTTTTTCCATTTTATGCCAAATATACATATCATACTTATAAATAATACTTATATTCCTAAACTTTTAACGAAAACATGTATAATTTTATATTTTCAAAATGCAACCAACGGAACCCAACATGTGTACATGCAAAGAATGCTGATAAATGAATTTATTAATTAAAGTTTAAAAAGAAAAAAAAATTAAGGTTAGTACTCCCTCTGTCCTAGTCAAAATGACATACATTTTTATTAAAAATCAAAATTTCATCCAAATTTTTTTTTTTGGAAGGCAAGGGATGGGGATTCGAACCTATGATACTATGATATAGGTTGAGTTTTGGGCCATTAGATTATTCCTAACTTATTTATTTTCGTCTTCTTCTATCGCAATGATTGCAGTTGCCAAAAATAGAAAATAATTAATTATTTTTTGACCGTACAAAAAAAGTTATATCAATTATTTGCATACGGAGAAAATGTTACTCTTTTTTTTTTTTTTTCTTGTCCAAGATGCCTTCCCATATGCAAACTAATGGTGTAACAGAAACAAGTTTCCAGTAGGAATAATTAGCAGTACCTTGTAGCCTCTCTCGATATACTTAACGGCGACCAGCTCGCCGGAGATTTTATCTCTCATCAACCTGGCCACCCCGAAATTCCCCGAACTGATATCCCGAACTAGCTCGTATCTCTCCCTGTCGTGCACTATATCCTTCTCCATCCGGCCTCTCTCTCTCACTCTCTCTCTCTCTCTCTCTGTGCTAAACAAACCAGTTCGCATTGGATATAACTGTAGAAGTGGTGTGGTTTATGGTAAATTGTACATTTTAAGTTTAAATTATTATAAAATCATTGCATACAAAAGCTTGCGCAATGGGTTCGGATACGGAATTGTCCTCTTAGTTATAACAACTATTGTATGCAGTCCCTTTAGTTTTGATGATTGTAACATTAAAGTTTTGAAGAATGGAACGGTGTTCCCAAACTTCTTAGATAAGAGACACATGGGTTTCTTTGTCGCACGATTCACACTCAAATTTTTCTACTTTTTTGTTAAAAAGATTGAATTCCGTTCGGCTTTTAAGCTGTATTTTTTTTATATATTTTTGCCTAAAGAAGTATTAAGTTGAATGCATATAGTTTTTTTTTCATAATATAACAGAAGTTTGTTTTTTTAGTTTTGCAACTAAACAATCTGCACAAGCTCAATTTGGTAGTAATTTGATCGTTGTTTCAAGTTTTTTCTTGAAAACTATCATATAATGTTTGGTAACATTATAATATTTGTTATTAAAATTGACTACTATTTTTAAAGTTAGTTATATTATTGTAACTAAAAAATGGTCTTACAAGCAATCTAATTTAGAAACTGATGCTTATGCTTTTTTTTTTTGTTTTAATCATTACTTAAAAATATTACATCAAATATCTTAGATTCATTAAAAGGCTACACACATGGTGGTCATTGAAAGTCTACTTTACCCTCGGATGAATTATTAATTTGTTTTTAATATTTTTGTGAGTACATTAATATATTTTCCATCATTTATTACAGGATATCCAATGCGGTCGCACGTTCAATAGGTTTGGGACTGATCGTGTAGTAATCAAAACATTGGTGACTAAATAGAATTCTATTGGAAAATGGGGAGCTTTACTGTAATTAGTTTGCAGTCAGCTTGAGAAGTAGACGTGGCGCTTAATCGACCGCCAAATGAGAGAGAGAGAGAAAGAGATGGGGGAGAGGATCCCCTGCAAGAATGATCCCACAAGGATCTTACAAGCCTTTTAATGAGCGAATGACACGTGGCATGACTTTAAACCAACGGTTAGATGAATACCATAGCAAAACGACGTCGTTTTTAGGGTCGAATGCAAAACGACGTCGTTTAAAGTCGTTT